>JARHVA010002090.1:1755000-1887500 GCA_037957365.1 Torreya grandis | reverse complement strand
AATTTATAAAATTGAAGTAGGTCTACCTGAAGGGATAGGTGTTGAGGAGGGTATAAATAAAACACCTTATGCCTAGTTGGACTTTATTACCCCAAGGACAAAGAAGATGAATAAATAAATTATATTTTAATTAAATTTAGATAGTCATTTTGGTCAATTAGATATGAGAAGCAATGACTATGGATGATGAGGGATGGTGAGGGTCAATAAGGGAGTGACTATGAACAATGAATGAGTGATTAGAGATGATCAAGGATGGTGAGGGGTGATGAGGGAGTGTTGAGGGATGAGGAGGGATGAGGAGGGAGTTATTAGGGATGAATAGGGATGATTAATTAGTGAATATGGATGTTGAGGGATGGTGAGGGCCAATGAATGAGTGATTAGAGATTATGAGAAAGTGATTATAAATTATGAGGGATGGTGATGGTTAATGAGGGAGTGATTATGGATTATGAGGGATGAGGGGTGGAATGATTATGGATGATGAGGGGTGGTGAGGGTCAATGAGAGAGTGATTAGGGATGGTGGAGTGTTTATGGATGGTAAGGGTCAAAGAGGGAGTGATCAAGGACAATGAGGTATGAAGATGGATTGATTAAGGATTCTTAGTGATGAGGAGGGAGTGATTAGGGATGATGAGGCCTAAAGGATGATATAGTGATTAGGGATGATGAGGGATGGTAAGGGTCAATAAAGAAGTGAATATCTAATGAGGGAATGATTATATATGATGAGGGATGGTGAGATTTAATGAGTATTTTATTAGGTACAATGAGTAACAAGGAGAGAGTGATTAGGAGTGATGAGGGATGAGGAGTAAGTGATTAGGGATGAAGGAGGGATGATGAGTAAGTGAAATTAACACATAGTGGTAGTTTGATGTGTGTAGGATATCAATATGACCTATGCTACCCATATCAAATAACTTTGGCTTGAGTTCAAAGTGATTGGTTTTTAAAATTCAATTTTGACAAACCTAGAACTCCTAAAAATGCCAAGGAACTATTTAGAAGGGTTAAAAACCTTTAAAATGATTATATGTTTACCAAAAATGGAAATCAATTACAAAATTTATGACTTAGAATTCTTAGGTTCAATATTGAGACCCTAAAAATGCCTAAGTACTAACCATATTGGATTTTTAAAAACTTTCTTCCATATCATCAGGGATGCAGTTATGAGACCAACTCTATTAGATACAGAGTAACCCTAATTTATTATATTTACTAAAATAAATTTAGAGTAAAAATATAAATGTAAACTTATACTTAAAATTTAATTTAGTAAACCATCTTCCCCTTCCAATAGATTTTATATGTTTTTTATTAAATGTGGAATGAATGTGTGTGTGTTATAACGCATACACATTCCTTACACATTTCATGAAATAAAATAAATAACCCTTCAAATAGATATTTCCTAATTTTTAGTGCAATTTCAAAGGAATACATATGGATTATATTTTGTAGTGATATGTTCAATTTGAATTCAAAAACCAAGCTTTTTGGCTCAGAAATGGCTTGGATTCTCGAACCAAAGGCTTAGACCTATCAACACACAACCAAATTTGAGAATTTTAATAGAAAACAAAAAAAATCAAATTCCATCATCAAATAAACTAATAATTTAAATGAAATTTTCATAAAATAATTTCCACAATGATGATCACACTCTCCACTTTCCAAATATATATATTTTTATAATTTTTGGACTATTTTAAGGTTTCAATCTATGTTGATTTCTAAATATAGGTTTTTTAGGCCACTGCATGTCATAAATATGCATGCCTATATATGTTTTCATAAAAAAAATCATTAATCCAAATTCAAAAATAAATATATGGTTACAAACTAGGCCTAATTCTACACACATTCAAAAAAAACTAGTTTTCATTTCTTTTTTAGGTAGTTAGGGGGGCTGCACAACTAACTATCCTTTTTTTATCAGTTTTTAGAATCTATTTACTTGTAAAATTAATAAAAAAATATTCATTTAAAAATTATAAAAAATATATAGGTTATAAACTAATGATCTTACCTAAATTTTCACCAAACAGTTATAAATAATATTAAAATATGCTCAAAAATTGAGGGCCTGCACAGTCAACTATCTACTATATTTTCCTAAAAAAATGAGATCTTATTGACATTTTAGATGTTTGACCTAGTTATACTTAACCATTTTCTTTTAAAAATAATGTTTTGGAAACTAGACTCAAAATTCTATTATTTATGTTCTTACAGTATCCTCAAATTTTGAGTCTAACCATCTCAAATTATCTACAAAAATTTAGATTTCTTATTTTTCTGGAAAAACATGTCCACAGGTAGACCCCTTTTTGTCCTCCAACATTGTGCACTTACCCATATATATATATATATATATATATATATATATATATATATATATATATATATATATATATATATAAAATTAATAAGTGTAGATTTAGGGCTCTAATTTGTATTATGTTAAAATTTAAATCTCTAGAGCTTCAAATTTGTCAATATAATAATTTTCATAACAAAATAAAATAAACATTGATTTGATAGATAATTTAATGAACAAAAATTGATTATATTAATATATAATCTAATCTATATTATATTAAAAAAATTGAGTTGATATGAGGGTTAAAAATGGCCCTAACTCGTACATATATACTGATAGAAATTATAAGATGGTTTGGAAAACAACCCCATCCATCCAAAATTTTATCCCAAAGTAAATGGTAACCTAAAAAAACTAGGGAATAAACCTCATATAGAATGATATAAAAAAATAAAAATTTTATCCAGTTTTTGTGTCTTTGTGATATTACAATGGAAAGTACAAAAATATAATGTAGTATAAACTTTTGACAATATTTTAATTTTTTTATAATTTTGATAAAGAAGGATATTTTGAATAGGGACCTAACCTTTTACAAACTAGCAGATTGGGCCAACAAGGCCAAAATAAATATTATAACCTTCTCATAAAAATTAACAAAACAAAGAAAGAGCTACAAAACATCAATAAAACATCAAGTACACAACAAACAGAACAAGTTTCAAGGAAAAAAATTCTACCAAAAAATAGTAAGCAAACAATAAAGACTAAACTACTAAACAGCAAGTAAATCAAAATTTAGCTATTAAAAATTTGATAATCCTCTAATGGAAAATAGCTTTCGAGTTGTCAAAGCATCACCAAAAATGAGAGATAAATAAATTAACCATGAGAGGAGATTAATCTTATCTCTCTATGGGAGAGGAAACCCTCCATTGTCTATTTTGAATCATCATGCACCATCTGCTTTACATCTGACTTCAGTCTTTTAGCTTCATACTACATCCATTCCTTTTGAACAAGGAATCTAGAACATCAGTAAGAATTGCCATAATGGGATGAGAAGGGGAAGCATCATCTGCCTTTAGTGGGGGAGGGCTTAGATCCTCAATGACAATAGGTACTTTTCTCAGAAGGTCCTCCCACCTAGAGGAAGACAAACCAACCAAAGGCATGGAAGAAGAAGGCTCTGAAGGATGAAAGAAGATACCATGATTATGATAGATGAAATCCTAATCAAGGGATCCCTTCTTCTTATTCCAAACTAGTTGAACAAGAGAATAAAGATGTCACAAACCTAGAGTAGAACACCCAATAGCATGATGCCTAAGGAGATTACAGTGAAAACATCTACATAGAAGGCCTTCATAATTAAGAAACTGAGTCAAAATCCCTCAAAATGAGATCAGCTTGATCAAATGAAATATAATCTTGGAAAGATCCACAATAGCACAAGCTCTCACAAATCTACGACCCAAAGATATATCATCAAGCTTAACAAAAGGTCCCACATGTTTGATCAACAACTTGATTGACACCACTTTAAATTATTTACAAAGGTAAGGGAGTCTCTTTCTACAAGGGATAGAATGATGAGAATTGATATTTTTTAACATCCCTTAAGGAAATCTTGACTTGTGAGGATCTTAAAAAATAAAACTATAATGACATATTGTGCTAATTTGATTGGATACACATTTATTTAGAAGATACTTCTTAACCTTTTATCACATTCATGTTTTGTATGGTCATGCACTTCCCCACCACTTTGTGATTGTTCAAGTTCATCGTGAAATTAAATATTTCCTCCTCACATATCTCATTATCATATTGTATGAAGAAACACACCATCTCATTTTCAATTGTCACCACTACTATAAATATTAGAGTATTGTTGCTTAATACTTCATACACAAAAGATGAGATGGGATCAACGATCATGGGTTTCGAGTGAGATAGGACTATCAATTTACATTCTTTCACTTTACTAAACCCCGCTTGATCAAAAAATAAAATTACTTCCCTGCTATCATAACATCCACCTTTGAGGCAACTACTAATATTATTTTTTACTAATTTAATTGAGTAAATATTCATCTAAAAGATATATCTTAATCATCATGTTTGTATTATATTTTACTAATTTAACTGAATAAACATTTATTTAAAAGATATTTTTTAATCTTCATATTTATATTATATTTTATTAATGTGATTGAGTAAACATTCATTTAGAAGATACTTCTTAAACTTCATGCTTATTAAGAATTCTCACAAATAAATTTTATTGTAAAGTAAATTTATAATAAATTTTAAATATTTAAAAATTTGTAATTTAATTAATTCAAATGCTACAACAAAACATATTAGCATTGGAATAATAAATACTAAAAAAATAATTATCTTTATATTTATTTTTTCAATTTGAAAATTTTTAAGAATTACATTTTTATAATTGTAAAAGATTTATTACAAAATATAAGTAAATTATCGAGGTTGAAAAAATATTCCTAACATAGAGATTGAAAAAATATTTCTAACATAAAAATTGAACAACATCAACTCAGAATTGAGATCGAGTAGACGCCAAACTTTTAGGATCCAACCCACAATTATAAGCCTAGCCAAGACCAAAATAACTACAAATATAATATACATTTTCTCTTCAAGGCCTTAACCAATATTGGAACTTAGAGAGTTTCTTCTCGAGTTTAAATGCAGCCAAACATGAATCTATGCAAATTAATAGTAAAATTCAATGAGATTAAGTAATGACGTTAGTCACGGGGAAAACACATAAGAAAATTTATTGATGTTATTTTCCATAACACCACCCTTTATTCATTTTAAATAGAATATTACTTATTCAAAAAAAAATATGATCATTACCGATTTTAAATCAAATATATCTAATATTTACTTTTTCTTGAATAACCTTTTTAGAATTATCTAATTCAAAAAAATATAAAATTATTTTTTAGTCTCAAAACAATTAGAGTTTGTTGTTTTATTTAAAATTAATAAAATAAATGAGGATCGCGTTTGCATGGTGGTTAGTTCTCTTTGTATCAAATAGCATATTGGATTTGATCTTTATATTGTTGAAGTCAAAGTAATAACATGAAATAGATCAAAGTAATTTTTTAACAATTAATGTAACAAAATTCCAACTTCGAAATAAGTGTAAGAGCTAAAACTAGAGCTAAACATTGATATAAACGATAAACAAAAATATAAATTGTAATATTAAATAAAATGGACAATTATCTAATATAGACTATTAAATTTTAATTTTAACAAAATTAATTAGAAGATGCGAGTGACAGTGGCATTGGTTATTGATTTTGAAGATACTTTATAAGTCACAAGGAATTATAAATTCAAGAAAAACAAATTTGTCTTATATAATGAACATTACTTCACCAAATGCAACAAGCATATCAGTCCAAATTTTAAATTAAACTCTTAGTTGTGTCAGAATAGAAGCTTTGAAACAGGGAATGAATAACATTTGTTAACAAAAATAAAATTAGAAAATATGAAATGTAGTTGTTTTTATTGACAAATATAGGACAATATAAGTACAAAGTGATGGAAACATTCAGTAACAAAAAAACATAGTATAAATCTACGATAAAAGTCCTTGAGTAGTAAGTTATATAACTAAACACTATTGATAAAGAAAATTTTCAAATTTTGCTATAGTAAATAGTATATCTATGAGATGTAAGTTCTCCATTGGTAGTATTGTTTGTAGATGTTCAGCTTATCCATGTAGGCAAAGGAAGGTTTTATCGCTAAAAATCTTAAATATGAATTCTCAATAAGCATAAGAAGTGTTTATCTGCATAGTGAGAGACAATGACCAGAAATTAGTTAGTAATGCATAGTTTCAAAACTAAAAATAGGAAGAAAATTATATACCTTGGTTTGTGTAACATGTAGAATGATTTTTTGTTCATCAAGATTAAATTTTTCATGCAATAAAAATCTTATTACCAAATAGATAGTGATCATCTTACCTACGAGATAACCATTGTATGAAATTTGTGTGAATGCAGGAAGGATTATTTTCAATAGAGGCTCTAAAATAATTCACTGTATATTAGTATTTTTTATAGTTTTCATATTACAATTCAAGTGATAGTGATATGAATATGGAGTTTCTTGATGTCACAAAGGGTAATTGAAGTTTGTGGCATGGGCAAGTTGTGCTAGTTGAATTACGGTACTGTAGTTGTTTCAAGTAAGATGGAATGACATTGACTATATATTAACAAATGTTAATGAACCTTTCACCTAAAAAATATCAGATAGAAAAAGTTATAATTTAATATCTTGAATTTAACTACATGTTGAAAATGCAAATGCAGATTACAAATTTGAGTGTTAGTTAGAACATGTAACATACATTTGTTGTTGTGTGAAATAATGTAGACAATTCTTGGATGAATATTTTAGCTTTTAATGGTCTCATGAATGTTGATTGAGATATTTTGAAATATATTTTAGGTTGGTGTGTGATGATATTTTTGAACAAGTACATTAGAATTTATTTAGCCTATATTTCTTTGTTGAATTTCAAAGAACAGAGGCTCAAAATTATATATAGGTAAAGATCCAAAGTTAAGAGTATAATTTAAAATTACTAATGTAACAATAAATATTCAAGAATGTGAAGTATGTGTAAGAGTAGAAGCATACCTTTGCAGTGTCATGTTTAGTATTTCATGTTTTATTTTCAAAATTAGTTGCATTATAGTTTTTGAGCACCTACGATAATTGCAATGATTGTGGCAACTGCATAGGCATAAGTGCTAGTTGTCAATTGGTGGATTATAAAATTTGGGATGAAATTATATTATGCAGAAATAAGTTGTATTCTCTCCAATAGACTAGATTCGTTGATAAATTGCATTATATCACAATTTCCATGGTCGTACTTTGCTTTGGGAGAAATAGAAAATTGTGAAATATGTATAGCTATTCTAGGCTAAATTTTTTGTTCATGTATGCAGATAAGGTTATCTAGCACATTAAAAGTAACAATATTTTTTCCTTTTACATTTGTGAGATCTACATGTTTTAATTCATTATTATGTTGTCTTTATAGCAATGTTTTGTAGGTGACATGGATATCACCTTTTAAAACATCTCTTATTTTATAGCTATTCAGATAATCGATCGATAGAAAATTAGATGAAGTTAGTTTCTCTCTACAAAAAATTGGGATGTCAATGTATATAGGTATAAAAGGAGATGGAGTTCGGTAAAAAATTCCAATTCTGTTAGTGCTGACATTTTTTGGTTCTCTTGCTAGTCTTTGATTATCTTTAATGATTTCATTTTTCATTTTCATGTTGTTTATGATTATGTAATGAAATTAGAATAAGAAATAGAGTGGTAATATATTTAGGTTTATCTAAATGTATGTTGATATGGAAAATATGATTAAGCAATTTATGAAAGGATGTTATTACAAGAATTTTATCTTTTTCTTGTTTTAGATTAATGTAGGTGTGTTACATAATACCAAAAAAATAATGTTATCATCACTCCAATAACAATCTACTTTAAAAATGTGTTGTTTTAATATTTCAACATTTAACCAAGTGTGATCAATAATTAGTATGGATAACACATCTAGTCTTTCTATAACAAATCACATTTTATGGGTTGCCATGTGTCATTCAAGTGATATTGAATTTATATGTTTTTATGTAATGTTGATATTGAAATCACCTAGTATAATTATATTTTGTGTTTTATGTGAACCTGTGAATACATCATTGATAACAACTATGGTATCTAAGATTATTGCATTGGTGCTACATACAAGTTGATCATTGTAGTTTGGTAGATACCATTTATGACAATCAATTTCATTGATTAAATATTGTTCCTCCTATATTGCATTGTTGTTGGATTAAAAATGTCTTTTGTCATGTAAATCATGATTTCATGAATACGATGCATTGATATGCAATTGTATTCTATTAAATACTTGATATGATGTTTTAATGTGTGTCTCTTACAAACACAATATGTCTGAATGCACGATGTCATGATCACTGAGCACATCTTATATATGTGATTGTAAGCTTCTTGTATTCATTTATGAGATGAAAATATGATTACTAGTATTTAAATATTGTAAAAAAAATCTAGTTTTCATTTTGCATTGGCTTCTAGGCACAATATTTTTGTAGTTATCTTTTTTATTGATGCTAAAATTTATCATTCTTAAAGGGGCTAACAAGTACAATGGCTCAAACACTTTTACATATAATAATGTTTATATGCTAACCCATGTTGTGAGATTCCAAATGGGTCAAATTCAATGCCATCCATCATGAGCCCTTGAGATTTGTGTATTGTTTGTGTACATGTAAGTTGTATTGGAAATTATTTTCAAATTATCTAGGTGTAGTTATTGCATGTGTTTTATATAGGTTTAGAAACATGTAAGATGGGTGTCCAATCCTATGAAATGGAATTATGATATAAATGAGTTAATTTTATTCATTAAAAATGGACAGTATGTCGATCATTAAATTTCATTCATAGTACATCCATATCATTTGTAATGGTGTGGGTATTAAATGTCTCATTTGATCCATTGACAAGCCCATCTTGAAATTCATAATTTCCACCACAAATTTCAACTAGCATCTCAAGTTTCAAGATGATGATAGGAAAAATCATAGATGAGTGACAACATGGTTGTTTTCTTTCATATCCAATTTCTTGTTCATCAATTACATGGATGGTGATATTATTACCTAGGATAATTGATAGCATTCTAGCATTATATTTCTTTACATCATCATTTTTTTTAAAGATATATGGGAATGTTGGACTATTAGGGGCTGGTCATAAAAACTTTTGATTGATATAGGCTATGTCATTGTCTGTTTGAGATGTTTTGCAAAAATGATTAATAAATGCTACAAAGTTCCTATTACTTTGTCACAATGTTACTTGTAATTCATATATTTTTACATATTTTTGAAAAAAATCATATAGAATCAATTCATCATTTATTTTTGGATATTTAAAGATCAAATAATCATGTTTAGGTCACACTCGGTAAAAGTCTCCACATAAAATCAAATCCAAATTTTCAAAATAAGTTGTAGGAATATGCATTAAATCTATGATCCTTTTATCTATTAAATACAAGAACCATCAGATTATGAGCGATATCTCATCTATGAAAAGGAAGCGTATCTGGCTTTATCTCTTTGATAATGTGTCAATAATTTCATAAGTAGAATAATTTTTGATTTCTTAAAAGTCAAGAGGATTTCATAATGTAGTGTGAATAATCCTACATTGTATGTTGTTTTTCCAGTGTATGTTAATATCAATTCTTTTGTCTTAAGTGGGTCACTATTAAAAAAATTATTGTATAAATGGATTAGCATTTCATATATCATTTTTGTTGTCAAGGTCTTTCCCATGCCTGCACCCCCTGTTAAAAATAAGTAAATTGGTGCTGATGATTTTTTTCATTTTTTCAATGTTGTCTTTTACGATTGTCTATTATTCTTTTTTCAAAGATCTTATTTTCTAATAGTCATTTTTATCATAAATAAATGGGTGTTTGCCTATTTCAAATGGATTCGTATTGTTATTATTTTTACCTAATTCGTGTAAAATTGTGAATCATAATTTAGATCATTGTTAGTGTTGAAATCAATATTGTTAACAAATTCATTGATGTTGCCCCAAGTAGATTTCATGAAAAAAGTATATCTAGCTTCATTTTTTAGGACTTTTTTCATGGAAAGCATACATATAATTCCATACTTCAAGACCCTGATTTATATTATTTTTTATTTTATGTGAAAGGAATATATGATAATATTTTTTCTTTACAATGATTTTTAATATCAAGATGTTTATTGTACTTGATGTATCTTAAAACGTGGGGTTTATGTTTTGCATGAATTTTTTTTCCATTTAATTTGTATTCAAATACAAATTTAGTAGGACAAACTTGGGCCAATGCTTCTAGCCATTGAACATAGTAATGTATTATATATTTGCTTATAACATCTTTTGATTCATCATATTCATACGCCAAAAGTGTTAAACAATTTAGAATGAATATGTGCATGTTTGATAGATTTGTGTTTATGAATATGCATTTAATAGAGTGAATATTCAATGGCAATGACAAAACTATGTCAATAGCCTACAGAGTAGACATTTTTTATCTATTAATCAATTTATGTATCATATGCATTACATCTATATCTATAAGTTGGTATTTTTTACAGATTCACTCAAACTATTTTGTCATTTATGTATCAAGTTTTGTCATGTAGGACATATAGGAAGATGTTACAACATAAGAATTGAGCATAAATTGTGCATTTGTATTTACTTTCCACACGTGTGTTATTTTTTACAAAAGTTTTTTGTCCATGCATGTGATGACTTTCATGTCAATAAATTTTTTGGCTACTTAAGTTTATTTTATATCATTTCTATGTATTCATTTTCATCTATTTTTAATTACACTAAAAACATGTCAAATGTTTTAGAATGTTCATAGTGTTTATTTTCCAAATTAGCATAGATATGCATTGAATTTTTTATGGCCAAGTTATTTTTCTTTGTACATGGTTCAAAGATAACTATTCTTGACATTGGTGGATCAATAAAATTTTATTTATAATGTGTTTTATAGTTTTTCTTATTCTAGTATGGTGGTGTTTGTGTAATTTGGATATGTTTGAATGAATTATACTTGCATCACAATATATGTAGTTATCAACAAAGCTTTTAATATATAATTTTTTATCCTTTCCATAAACTAGTGAAAATTATATGCATAACATAAAATTTGTGTGTTGACTTCCTCGATTCTAGAATTCTATGACCAAGAAATGATATTGTAATCACCCAAAAAATATTCATCTTTGTATATCATTGTGAGCAATACCTCTATTCTATATGTATAGTATCATGTACATGTAACAAGATCTTATACAATTAAGTAAACATGATCATTTGTGTTAAACATGTTGGTTTTTTTTTTTTTTCTTTTCATGTTGTTTTAGATGGATATTATGTAATCTAGACATTGCATTTTTAATTGGTTTCCAATATTATTCAGCGTTTGAGAATGTAACAAAAAATGTTGGTGGTCTTAACTAGTGAATCATTGCAAAAGTGTTTTTCTTAGTTTCTATAAATAATCTAGCGATATTCATACTTTTTGAAATCAATATATCTCTTATCAGATTTCAATATTTTTTCTATATTCAATATATAATTGACATCTTTTTCCAGAAGCTTTCTTCATTTTAATTTTCATTTTCTAATTCTCACCTACACTATTTCCATCACCTAATCAATTATAATTTTCATTGCCTTGAAAAAAATATTTGTGATAAGATATGCAGATGCATGATCTATGTGTTACAATTTCCAATGAAGAATTTTAGCAAATGAAAATCTAGTTGTTATGTTTTAGTTGCATGTCTCAACATAAAAAAGAGTTGGGAATTTCATTTCCTTTACATACTTGTCTTTAAAAAATTTAAGTGGTTATTATCACTATATTGGTGTAACTTGGATAATTTTATCTTGTAGATCATGAATGCACGTTGACTCTATGAATCCATGTAACATTGTCAAAGTGGGAACATTATCTTCTTCACTTTTTGTTTTGCTACTTGTTGAAGTTTTTGTTATATTGTTTCATGTTATCATTGTTGTCACTTAGATTTTCACCTTTTGAGGAGATTAAAATATCTCCTCATCCAAGTGGCACAATGGAATCATCTCTAATCTTGTAGGTGGCCTAAGGAATGAGGTGAATCTCTAGATAGGGCTATCTCTCTTGATGTACCACTTTTGATTGCAACCACAACTAAACTTGGGGGGTGAAAAGG
This sequence comes from Torreya grandis, assembly GCA_037957365.1. Classification (NCBI taxonomy): domain Eukaryota; kingdom Viridiplantae; phylum Streptophyta; class Pinopsida; order Cupressales; family Taxaceae; genus Torreya; species Torreya grandis. Next base: position 1,875,258 of record JARHVA010002090.1, on the reverse strand, counting down.
GAAAAGGACAACTAAAATAAAACTAACCTAAGGGAGGTGATACACCAAATTTACTTATGACATCTAACTATATGCATATTACACTTTGAAATCAAAGAACAAACTAAACATACACTTCTCCAATCTTCGTCTTCTCAAATCAATACTACATTGTGAGGTTATGGATGAATGTGCAAAGCTAAGAGTATTAGACAAGAGGAATATGAGGGCACTAATGAATATACTAACTCACTTACCATGAACATATTCTAAAACACTTCACATGCCCTACAAGAAGAGGCTACAAATAGGTGAAATAATGGAACAACATGCTAAGAAATCCATAGTTTTCACTAAGCAAGATTCATCATCCAATTGAAAACACTAATAATGGTCATAGAGGAGGTAACAATCAGTTTTCTTATTGATAAAAATGTATACATTTGAGTATGGCTTCACCATACTCAGGTGGAGCATCCCTTACAATGGCCAAAATGTCTAGCTCTTATAGAGCTTAAGAGGGAGAGAGAAAGAGATAAGTACAAGGGTCACAAGGACACTTGTCAAGATAAAAAAATAAGTTATCCATGTATTAAAAGAAGGTATGAGTCAAACCATGAAATATTAGGAGAATCTAAGTTTCAATCTAAATCACAAACTTCATGAAAAGTGGCAAGAAACTCCTCATTCTTGCTTAGAAAATTTGTATGCATGATTAGGACTATTTAAATGCCTTGTAAATGATAAGAATCAATTATAATGATTTTAAATAAGAGTAAGGGTATCAAGCATGCCTCTCCATGCATTTATTATAGGTATGGTCCTCTAGAATCACCTGGGAATAAGCAATCATCATTTATTGTCCACAAAACCACTCTTTCATGCACCCTGCCCACTTGGCATCCAAATTGTATTTATTTTCCTATGAAAATACATGGGAGGGAGTGAATTAAAAGTTTAAATACCTTCCATGTCCTTATAATATTTTTCCATCTTCTTCACTAGTTTGTCCATTAGGCTAGTTTTGAATGGCTAAGATGATTCACCTGGTTGAAGCACTTATAATTTGTTCAAGGCATGAGATTCATATTGGTAGTTATTTTAATTCCTAATATTTTCATCCATATTATTTTCATCTCTTGAAACCTTCTACAACTTTAAAAACACATAAAAAAGTGATAAAAACCCTATTTTTACCCCCATCTGTATAAGTTTGTACAACACTAAAGCATTAGAGGGAGCCTGAGTGAGTCTTATGCAATGTCCAATAATTATCATGGTCAAAATATTTCCTTAGATTAGATTTTCAACTCCACTTTCCCAATCAAGTCTTTGCAAGGGTTTTAGAAGGGCTTTAGATAGTTTTGGGTCTTAATATTTGTTCATAAAGATTACACATTCAATTCTCAAATAAATATCACAAAATTAATCTTAGGTGACCATATTAACATCTCCAAAAAATTACTTGGACTCCCATGAAAAACCTCTAAGAAGATATGAGCATCACAACTTGACCTATCACTCTCTTGTCATCTTTTCTTACATGTATGAATGGTTTTTTAGCTCAAAAATGGTTTTCCTTTATTTTCCCTACACTCCAATGGTTCATACACTTCTATATCCATCCCATAAACATGTTTCAATCATATTAATATCACATCAAAATATATAAATTAAGATGGCCCCCCTTTAAATACTAGACCTAGACCTTGTTTAATAGGTTTGGCTGTAATTATTGGTGTAAAATGAGTTTTGATGATTTCCACTACATCCTATGGGGTTTAACAGGTCTGAAATACTCCCTAAAACATGATTTAATCAATCTAAAATTTTACCTAGGGATAAAAGTGAATATGACCTCACACCTGGTCATTAGGCTTAAACTTGCCCTTTAGGTCTATCTGAAAACCTCAAAGCATGGAGCAAGCTGTTGTGTTTCACCCACCCTTAATTATTTTCCCATGTTTGTATGTATGTGACTCAACTTTCCAAATCCTCCTAAATACTCTCCTTCTCTTTTGGTCACTACGTTTCACTTATTTCCCCAAGACTGCCAGTTTCAAGCATGAGGGGAGTGCCCTCTATCTAAGACAAAATAGAGGTAACTCCCCTATTTCCTCAGATAATATAGACCATTTTAGGATCTTATATATGTCTTATATATTCCTTGTATAAATTTATATCTCTTGATGACATCATCTTACCCTTCAAAACCAAAAAAAAAAAAAGACTTGTATTTGAGCACTGTGTGCAGGAATTTTTAAGAGTGGATTATACTCTACTTATTTGAGGTTATTTATTACTTTTATATCCACTATGGGAACATATTTAGGTTCCTTATAATTATTTTAGGCTCATCTTCACCTTGGTTTACTCAGATTATCCCTTAGGATTCAAAACCTTGTTCACTATCAAATCAAGACTAAGTGTCCTTTTGAACTATGTTCTACCTTTCCTCTTGAAAATGACCTTTATAGGTAATTAATAGGATTAATTCACATCTTCAAAGGTCATTAATAAATTATTATAACCATCTATTCACTTGGGTGACCTTGGTTCATCGTTTAGGACTTTTTCTTAACTCACTGCCTACTACATAGTCATCACCTAACTATATGTTGTATACTATCTCATTTGGGCTTTATCCATGATATGTAGAGTATTTGTATTGAATAATGAGACTATTTTATGACCTACCATGCATTGTTTCATATTAAATGCCTTTTAAATTCATAAAATTATCCCTTTTTTGCTTGACTGAGACACTTGACCCTAAACCTTGTTGTAGATGAACAATTTTATGTGTGAGGACACATTAACTTGGAATTTGATGTGGAAATATTCCTTGAATCCACCTTGAATTCATATACCATGTGTTTGAATCAATATCTTATTTGGAAACCTCCAAGAACTATTCTAGTATCAACTTCTAGGTCATTGCTTAACCCTATTGTAGGTGCATTTATTTATGGTCTATGTACGGACTGAGGTGTGAGTGAAAACAAAACTCAATGAATCATTCCCTTTGAGTGGTTTGTTACATAATAAATATTATCTTAAACCATGAAAAACTATTCCATCATGAAACAAGATCTCATTCTACCAATTTGGATGAAAAGGCATATTATGCTCAGGCCTGTAGATAACACTAGTTGAGTTTAGTGTTTTTGAAAGCAACTTTGAGTCCTCAAGACACCCTTCTCCATTTTTCCTCACCTCTTCAAACTTTACATAGGTCTTGTAAATGTTAATATCTCCAATACAAAGTCATTAGAATGCATCAAAGTGTTGGTAAACTCATTGTATTACTTTTTTAAAAAGGTCTCAGACCTCTATTTTCATTTTTAGGGCAAGTATCCCTAAACTTAGTTTCTTATCCCTTCCCACATGATTACACACTTATTTTGTTATCTAGACACTTTCCATGGGTCTGATATGGTCAACATAACATGTTGAGCTACAATTTGAAACTCTCCAAGTGATTTAACACTTCAAAATAATCCTTTAGCTTTCTATTAAGCCACCTGTAAGTGGGCAAAGTCATGCATATAGGTAGCAAACTTCTCTAGTTGTCATGGAATGAGTTGAATGCATTGTCCATTAGATTTCAAGGGTCCAAATCCTCTCTTAACACCTTAAAATTAACCTTCCATGTCTCACAATTATTGAAGCCAATACCAAGGCTCTGATGACATCATCATGAAGGATATAGATGTTATCTGACTGTATATATGGATAGTGAGCATGAAATGGAACAACAAGGTTATATGAATGGCCTCAAAATAATCCAAAAATATTTTCAAACCTTTCAAATTCATAATTTTTATCAATTAGGTCTTGATAAAATCTCTATAACACTAGTCCAACATGAAAACTTCTTGTATACACCTGGAAAAGAGCAGGCAGGGGTCTCTAGAATGACTAGTTGGTGTGATGAATGGGCTTACAACCATGAGAATCAAGGAGAATTGAATGAAATTTGAAAATTTAGGTTTAAAATACCTTTAAAACATGTATATTAATCTAACACCACCCTATCAATCCATTGATAAAGCACAAAAACTCCTAAAAATGGTGAAAATTGCCCATAACTCAAAAAATTGTAGCTTCCTACAAATTGAGATGATTAGCATATAAAAATCTTATGAAACATGAAACCAAGTGTTAGGATAATTTTATAAGTAATTCAACATGTTATGGAAGTAATCTTAGCAAATATATCATATGAACTTCTTCAAACCAAGGCAAAACATGAAGGGTGCATAGTTGGATAGGGAAATTTGCATAATCGAATTCAAACAAATGGTTCATAAAGTAAATTTGATCATTATAAAACTTCTTGATATGAAAATTAATTTATCTAGGTGAAAAACAACCACCCAAAATCATTCTTCCTTAAACTCTTTCTAATGGTCATACCAAGTACAAATCTGCAAGTCACTTCTACATGTCTACAAAGGCAAGAAAAGGGTAAAACACTTTTGGCCCAATAATGTCACTTAAAAATCAAAAAAAACATGTAAATGATCTTTGGGAAGCTGAAGAGTCACATTTAAACCTTTTCCAAGTGGCACACTTCCCAAAGAGGTCATACAAGTGTCAATCTCTCCTTTTTCTTTAAGAAAATTGACTTTTCTCTTAACAACCTACCATATTTTCAGTTATTTCAGCTACTTAATACATTTTTGGACACATTTTGAATGACATAATTTATTTATACCTTCACATTTCCCAATAAACCCATACAAAGCATTAAATACACCTTTTTAACCCCTAAAATGACTCAAAAATGATAAATAGATAGAAACTAATTGACCAAAGATAATATAACATTAATTGAAATAAATTATCCTATAATTCACCTCATAAAAATATATTATACCCCCTATATACCTATAAATTCAATTTTTTACCTATAGGTGCCCTAATTTAACTAAAATATCAAATTTGGTCAACAAACTGGTGACTCATAGGGGTAGTATGCCTGTTATACTAACTAGACCAATAACCTTATTATTCCATTTGGCTTATGGAGTCATATAAGTAATGAGATAGTAATAAAACTTTGACCATTGACTACAAACCTTTGATCAAGACAAAACACTAATGACTACCTCAACTACACAAGCAAAGGACTCCAAACAAAATAGGACACAAACAAGACCCACACATGTGCATAAGCACTTAGGGGAAGAAAAAATAAACTATTATATACAACTAAAAATAAATCATACCTCCCTCATAGATCAAATTTAAAGTTTGAAGCATCACCTTAGTCATGAGATGGGACATGGTGCAAGGCATGTTTCTCCTTGGATTGGATGTTTGATGGATCAAACTTATTCCTTGGCACTTAAATTGCCATACTCTCAAGTATACAATCTTCAAACAAGTCTGAAATGTATCATTATTCCTCTTTAATCCAAACATCGTCAACCTTGTCATGTGGATCCTCAATTACAACTTCAAATGGTGATTGAACAAGGCATAACTTCTTGTCTTCCATAGTGTTCTCAACAAGATTAGGCATCTTCTCATCTACAAGATCTTCTAGCTCATCAAGGAGATTTTAAAAATCTATCCAATCTTGATCTTGTCTTCCATGGAAACCTCTCTTTTCAATTTTTCATATGCTTGACCTTCAACTTGGAAAAGATCTTCAAGTTCTTGAAGTAACTCCATTTATAGCCACCAATCATCTTTGTCTTCTTTATCATCTAGAACCACTACCTCTTCCATATTCCCTTCTTGATGTATGATGTCATAAAGGTAGTGTTATTTAATCTCAAATTCATCATTAAGTGGCTTCATGATAGTAGGTTCTTCACTAGCAGAAAGAGCTTCCTCTTTATGTTTGGTTGAACACTCAAGATCATGTTCATTAGACTCATCAACAAGATTGTCATCAAATGTGAAATCATTTGGAGAAGGAAAATATTTACACAACTCATAAAATTATTTAAAAATTTAATTGAACCTCTCCCATAAATCTTCTTCATGGATGCCATTTTCAAGAAATACTCCTTCTATCTTGGTCTCATGAAACTTTCCTAGGATTGCCACTTCTTGAGGGATGACTTGACTTTCATTATTGATAGTACCTTCCACTTCATGTTTGATATCATCATCTACAACATTTTGATCAGTTTTATATTCTTATTCAAGGGTTTTAAGATCCTCCCTCTCTTTTTCCTTCATGGTAATGCCAAGACTAGGCATCTTAAAATCATGTGACCTAGCCCAATGAGGCTACCAAGGAGGTAGGTTTTCTTCAAGCAATAATTCTCTTTCTTTATCAACCAATTGATCCTCCTTAGGTTCCCATACCATATTTACATCAATCAAAATGGTTATTGGGTGATGGAAATATGAAATAGTTGGTGGAAGTGGCACATAGAACTAAAAATCAGATTGAAGGTGAAGTGTAGAAAACTTTTCATGGACATATATCCCTTCAAATATAGAAACATTAGCTAGTGTACTATCATTTTGTTCACAAAGGAGAGTACCTATGGTTATTTATTTCTTATATTCACTCATGAGAGCCTCTTGATCAACCATGAATTATATTTTCTCTTCTTCACTTGCTTCTCTCAAGATAGGTTCCTCCTTGAGAAGGAATGATGTGAAAGGTTAATGGATAGGCTCATGGATTTGAGGTAATGGCACTAAAGTATGAGATGTAGTGGAAGTTGAATGAGTTTAATATGGAGTGTGAAATTTAAAATAAGTCTTGTGAGTGGGTTTTTAAAAGAGGAAAGCACTAGTGAGCTCATATGGAAGTGAATCCTTAGGCTGATTAGGAGGAGTAACATCTACATGAGTAGGAGCTACATTTATCCAATGATATCTTTGTGTACAATCCATTAAAACCTCTTCTCTCATATGAAAATTCTAATATGAATACTCTTGAGGCTAATATGCATCATGGAATGAATAATAAGGATCATATTGAGGCTTATAAAATGGTGTTTCTTGGTAGCCATTCTCATAGGATTGCCCAACAACTTGATGTTTATATGGAGAGGGAAATGAAGGGTTATATGGCTACCATGGCTCATAGGGTTGATACACTTCATGAATGGGCTGAAAAGGATCATATTTGAGCTGATGAAGGTCATATTGAGGTTGGTACTGATCATGACATGGTTGACCAAGGACTTGTTCATATTGATTGGGAATGGGACAAACTTGCAATATCTCACCAACCTGTAGAGAACAAAACTCAACACCAAAGTCTACCATGAAACCTTAATTTGGAAGAAAGGACATAATAAATGGTTATAAAAAATATTCAAAATAATACTTGAGCTATTTAACTAGTTGATACAACTTTGGAGTCACCATTGATGCTTTGCTAGATGTTTCCAAAGGTTGATTATTAAGAGACAACACCAAAAATCTCCCAATCTCTTAGAACAAGAGTCCCATCGAGCATGCCAAAAAATATTGTCACTTATATTTCACCCTTTGAGGAGATTCAAAGCTATCCTCATCCAAGTGGCACAATAAAATCACCTCTAGACTTGTGGGTATCCTAAAGAATGAGGTGAATCTCTATATAGGGCTAACTCCCTTGATGTACCACTTTGGATTGCAACCATAACTAAACTTGGGAGTGAAAAGGGAGAAGGATAAATGAAATAAAACTAAACTAAGGGAGGTGACACACCAAATTAATTGATTACATCCAACCATATTCATATTACACTTTGAAATCAAAGGATAAACTAAACATACACTTGTCCAATCTTCATCTTCTTACATCAATACTACATTATGAGGTTATGGATGAATGTGAAAAGTTGGGAGGACTAGACAAGAGTAATATGAAGGCACAAATTAATACACTAACTCACTTACCATTAACATATCCTAAAACACTTCACATGCCCTACAAGAAGAGGTTGTAAATAGGTGAAAGAATGGAACAACATGCTAATGAATCCATAGTTTTCACTAAATAAAATTCATCATCCAATTTAAAACACTAAGAATATTCATATAAAATGTAAAAATAATTTTTATTATTGATAAAAATTTATACATTTGAGCATGGATTCACCATACTCAGGTGGAGCATCCCTTACAATGGGCAAAATGGTTAGCTCTTATAGAGCTTGAGAGGGAGAGAGAAAGAGATAAGTCAAAGGGTCACAAGGACACTTATAAATCTGATAAAATAATTTATCCATGCATGATAATAATTTATGGTTCAAACCATGCAAGATAAAGATCTCCAAGTGTCAATCCAAGTCACAAACTTCATGAAAAGTGGCAAAAAACTCCTCATTCTAGCTTTTAAAAACTACCTACATGATTAGGCCTATTTTAATGCATTATAACTAATTAATATAAAATAAAATTATTATAAATAATATTAAGGGTCTCAAGCATGCCTCTCCATGCATTGGTTATAGGCTTGGTCCTTTGGAATCACCTAGGAAGGAGCAATCATCATCTGTTGTCCAGAAAACTACTCTTTCATGCACTATGCACACTTGACCTCCAAATTGGTTTAAATTTCTTATGAAAATCCATGATAGGTATTTAATTATGATTTTAAATACCCTCCATGGCCTTACAAGTATCAATAACACATTAAAATAAGCTCACTTGAAATTTTCCATCTTCTTCACTAGCTTGTCCATTAGGCAAATTTTGAATGGTTGAGATGAATCACCTGGTTAAAGAACTTATAAGATGTTTCAAGGAATTATAGTGATATTGGGAGTTATAATAAGTCTTAATCTTTCCATCAATATTATTTTTATCTCTTGAAACCTTCTACAACCTACAAAACACACAAAATAGTGAGAAAAACCATATTTCTTCCCCCATCCATATAATTTCATATAACACAAAAAAATTAGAGAGAGAATAAGTGATTCCTCTAAATTTTCCAATTATTCTCATGGTAAAACTATGTCCTTAGATTATCTTTTCAACTCCACTTTCCCAATCGGGTCTCTACAAGTATTTTGGAAGGGTTTTAGATAGTTTTGGGTCTTAAGCTTTGTTCATAAAGCTTACACATTAAATTCTTAAATAAATATCACAAAATTGATCTTATGGGACCCTATTAACAAATCCAAATTCATTTTATTCCCATGAAAAACCTCCAATAATATATGAGCATCATAACTTGACCTATTTCTCTCTTTTCCTCTTTTCCTGCATGTATGAATGGGTTTTGAGCTCAAAAATGATTTTCCTTTGTTTTCCATACACTCCAATGGTTCATAAAATTATATATCCATCCCATAAACATTTTTTAATCATCTTAATATCCCATCAAAAGCTATAAATGAATATGACCCCCTTTAGATTCTAGACCTAAACTTGTTCAATAGGTATGTTTGCAATTATTAGCCTAAAATGAGTCTTAATGATTTCCTTTGCATCCTATGGGATTTAATAGGTCTTAAATAATCCATAAAACATTATTCAATCATTTGGAAAGCTTAATTAGGGATAGAAGTGAATATGACCTCACACCCGGTCATTAAGCTTCAACTTGCCCTTTAGATTTGTCTGCAAACCTCAGAGCATGGAGAAACCTTTTATGTTTCACCCACCCTTGCTTGGTTTCCCATATTTTTATGGATGTGAATCAACTTTCCAAATCCTCCTAAATGCTCTCCTTAGATTATGGTCACTGTGTTTCACTTATTTCCCAAAGACTACCAGTTTCAAGCATGAGGGGAGTGCTCTCTATTTGAGACAAAATAAAGGGCACTCCCATATTTACTCAGAAAATATAGACCATTTTATAATATTATATATGCCTTATATATTCCCTATACAAATTTATATCTCCTGATGACATCCTCTGACCCTTTAAAACCTAAAAAACCAAAATAGACTTGTATTTGAGCACTGTGTGCAGGAAGTTTCAAGAGTGGATTATACTCTAATTTTTTGAGGTAATTTATTTATTATATCTACACTATGAGGAAATATTTATTTTCCTTGGAATTATTTTAGTCTCATGTTCACTTTGATTTACTTAGATTATCCCTTAGGATTTGAAACCCTGTTCACTGTCAAATCATGATTGAATGTCCTTTTAAACTATGTTCTACCTTTCCTCTTGAAAATGACATTTTTAGGTAGTGAAGAGGAGTAATTCACATCTTATAATGTCATTAATACATTATTATAATCATTTTTTCAATTGGGTGACCTTTGTTCATCATTTAGGACTTTTTCTTAACTCACTGCTTGCTACACAGTCATCACCTAACTATAGGTTGTATACTATCTAAATTGAGCTTTATCCATGATATATGGAGGCTTTTTATTGAATAATGAGACTATTTTATGACCTACCATGCATTGTTTCATCTTACATGCCTTTAAAATTCATAAAATGAGCCCTTTTCTACTTGACTGAGACACTTGACTTAAAAACCTAGTGTAGATAAATAATTTTATGTGCGAAGACACCTTAACCTAGGCTCTGATATGGAAATATTCCATGAATCCACCCTGAAGTCATATACCATGTTTTCAAATCAATATCTTCTTTGGAAACCTCTAAGCACTATTCTAGTATCAACTTCTAGGTTACTACTTAACCTTGTTGTACGTGCATTCTTTATGGTCTATGTACGAATTGAGGTGTGAATGGAAACAAAATTCAATGCATCATTCCCTTTCGGTGTCCTGTTACATCATAAATATTATCTTAAACCATGCAAAACTATTCCATCATGAAACAATCTCTCATACTACAAATCTAGATGAAAAGGCCTATTATGGCTTAGGCCTGTAGATAACACTAGTTGAGTTTAGTGTTTTTGAAAGCAACTTTGAGTACTCAAGACACCCTTCTCCACTGTTCCTCACCTCTTTAAATTTTGCATAGGTATTTTCAATGCTAAGAGATCCATAACAAAGTCACTATAATGCACCAAAGTGTTGGTAAAATCATTGTATGACTTTGGTAAAAATGTCTTAGACCTTTGTTTTCATTTTTTAGGGCAAGTATCCCTGAAGTGAGCTTCTTATCCTTTCCCACATGATTACACATTTATTTTGTGCTCTAGACACTTTCCATGGGTCTGATATGGTTAATATAACATGTTGGGATACAATTTCAAACTCTCCAATTTATTTAAAACTTCAAAACAATCCTTTAGCTTTCTGTTCAGCTACCTGTAGGTGGGCAAAGGCATGCATACAGGCAGCAAACTTCTCTAGTTATCATGGAATGAGTTAAATGCATTGTCCATTGGATTTCAAGGGTCCAAAGCCTCTCTTAACACATTAAAATTAACCTTCCATGTCTCACAAGTATTTAATCCAATACCAAGTCTCTGATGATGTCATCATGAAGGCTATAGATGTTATCTAACTATATATATGGATAGTGAGCATGAAATGGAAAAACAAGGTTATATGAATGGCCTCAAAACAATTCAAAACTATTTTCAAACCTTTAAAATTAATAATATTTATCAATTATGTCTTGATATAATCTCCATAACACTAGTTCAACATGAAAACTTCTTGCATACACCTAGAAAAGAGCAAGCGGGGATCTCTAAAACGACTGGTTGGTGTGATGAATGGGCTTTCAACCATGAGAATCAAGGAGACTTGGATTAATGTGAAAATATGGGTTAATGAGACATTTAAAACATGTATATTAATCTAAAAAAAACCTTATAAATCCATTGACAAAGCACAAAAACTCTAGAAAATGGTTAAAACTACCCATAACTCAAAAAAATTTAGTTTCATATAAATTGAGATGATTGGCATATAAAATAATTATGAAACATAAAACCAAGTGTGGGGATAATTTTATAATGAATTAAACATGCTTTGTAAGAAATATTAGCAACTAGATTGTATGGAATTATTCAAACCAAGGCAAACCCTGAAGGGTTCATAGATTGATAGGCAAATTTGCACAATTGACTTCAAATGAATGATTCATAAATCACAATTTATCGTTATAAAAATTATTTATATGAAAATTAAGGTATATAACTTTAAAATAATATCCCAAAATCATTCTACCTGAAACTCTTTATAATGGCCATACCAAGTACAAACTTGCAAGTCACTTCTACATGTCTAGAAAAGCAAGAAAAGGCTAGAATAGTTTTTGGACAATATGGAACTTATAAATCAAACCAAACATTTAAATAAACTTGGGGAAGTTTAAGAGTCACATTTAAACCTTTCCAAGTGGCACACTTCTCAAGGAGGTCATACAGGTGCCAATATCTCCTTTTTTCTTTAAGAAAACTGACTTTTATCTGAATAACTTTCCATATTTTTAGTTTTTTTATAAATTAAGACATTTTTGGACACATTTGGAATGAAATCATATATTTTAACCTTCACATTTCCCAATAAACCTGTATAAAGCATTAAATGCACCTTTTTTACCCCTAAAATGACCTAAAAATAATAAATGGACATAGAAACTAATTGACCAAATCCAATATAACATTAATTGACATCAATTATCATATAATTCACCTCATAAAAAGATATTATACCCCTTATAGACCTATAAATTCAAGTTTTTACCTATAGGTGCCCCAATTTGACTAAAAAGTCAAATTTAGTCAATAGTCATTAGTGTGTAATAATTATTTCCAATATTTTATAATTTTGACATTTTTTTAATCGATAAAATTTTAGCACATAACTATTTTAAATCAAGCATGATTATGTTGGGATGAACCTTTCCTTTTTGGTATGCATTTTTGTATTCTAATTTTATTTTTAGTTTAATAGCAATTGTTGATGTTTCATATGTTAAGATGGCAATGCTTTTTGTATCATGTCAGTGTTCAATGGCACATGGATGATTACCTTAGTTAATCCAATCTATTTTTTTTTTTTACCCTAGTTGCATGATCTTTTCAAAATCAATTTGTAATGAAACAAGATGATCTTCAAGATTTGTTAGCATTTAGACATATGTCAAATGCATGTTCAACCAGATGTGTGTAGAATATAAAAATTTTGGAACAATCCCATTTTTAAATGAATTATTGCATCTAATGCATATTTTTTCTATCATTATTTCATTTTTCTATGTCAATTTTGCATATGTTTCTTTTTCTAATTTCCTAAAATCTAGAATGTTATAGTTGAAGTGTAATTGTTTAGACAACAAACACACATGTTGGTGTGTCTCCTATGTCTTTGATGAATTTATTTTTTGTGTTACTTTTTTTTTTGTGAAATCCATTTCAAGACACAAAAATATGTTACTGATGTCTTACTCAATGCATTTCTTGTGTTCTCTTAAATGTCTTGAATAGATTCTCTTGTTGTATTTTTTCCATATTTTTCTAATGTGTTTGAAAGTGGGAGATGGTGTTGTGCTTGTGTTTTTCAATGTTATTTATTTATTATTGTAAATAGGAACAACTATTTCATTATGAAAATTTATGGTCAATGGATCATAGTGAATATGGTTTGTATCTATTTCAAATAAGATTATGTTATAACTATCTAAACTAAGACAATAATTTATGGCTAAATTATATCAAATACTAAAGGCTTTAAATGATCAAAAAATAATAAAATATGTATTCACCATTCTAAAAGGATTATGTTATAATTTCTATCCTCAGTTAAACATCATGGGTGACAAAAATATAAAGGGAAGGAAGGTACAATCCTGGCCCAATCCTAACACAATTTTAGTATCCAAAGAATTGACCTAATGGGAAAACATTCGATGTGAAAATTAAGAAGAAAGATGTGTACACTCCCAATGCAATTCTTATAGTGTTTCATTATGAAATTCCCCTACATTTACAATGGTAAATTAGCATGCTTATATAAGAAATTGATGAGCTCAAGGCCTTTATGCATGATCAAAAAATCATAATATATTAAGAGCCTATCATAACAGAAAAGACACCTTTCTAGCCCATTGGGAGAATATTTAGATTTAAAAGCCAGCATCTCACTCCACATGTCTTCTTTGACTAGTCAATCTTTGAAATCCATTTCGAATGATCATTTTTCTACCCATGCTTATGATGATTTTGATGGGCTAGATAGACATTAAATTTAAGCATGTGTATTTTCTAGTGACTTGATCAATTTATGTGGAGTAGGTCCACTTTCATCTTATGCTATCAAGCTCTCTTCTCCACTTAGTGTTTGGTTGTAGTCTCTCAAACACTCCTTTATTCATCCTCAGTCTGCACCTAGGGCCATGTGGCCTTTTCTGCTAGGCACAATGCATCTAAGGTCTTGAGTCAGTAGGATCATACCACATAGTAAGATCCTAACCACATAAGACCACATGGTTTATGGCTGCCCATTCTCACCCTCTCAAAGCCACATCAATTACTCATTGTGTTTCTCCTTTAGAAAAATATATTACCAAAATAGTGTATTTAGAACACATATCTTTGGCTAAATATATGTCACATTACCTATAAAAATCTACAAAGAAAAGAATTTAAAAAACCCACATATCATTTAACATGTTAGATACAATATATATTCGAGACATTGGGGTATTCCCAGGTGACTAGGCTCTATAGAAACCATCAAGTACCCTCGACACTACCATGTTATAGCATCCTAGGCATCTTTCTTGGGAGTCATTATTTTTAGGTTCTATTAATTTACACCTTATCTCGATGCCTTAACTATTGTTACCATGTGATTGATCTTGTAATCAATGTGTGATTGCCCATAAGTCTTTGAATTTCTCTAAGGAACAAGGGATAGTGCATGATGGATCCCATGCTCACTTCATTAACATTCAATTCAAGGGGTTTTAAGTTTCTTGAATTATCTTAGGGATGTCAAACCATCATGCCTTGCACTCACAAGAGCATTATATTTAGAGGGTGATTTGATGAATACACCATCTTTGTGTGACTTTGAGTCCCTTCCAGATTAATTCACCACTTTAATATCTTTTAATTGTGTTACTTATGGATTTTTTAGTTGGTGAGAAATCAATGGCAACATATTCACCTATTCAAATTTGAAATTTGGTACCCTTTATGGGCTTTGGTAGTTACTATGCTGGCCAAATAGGTCATAAAATTTAATTATCAAGCTAACTAATGACTTGGGAGGATGACATCATCTCAATCCCTAGGGACCCTAAATCTATGTGGTTATCATGTTGACTCCCAGGCCCCTAGTTTATAGGATGATGTGGCATCCCATCATCATGGGGCTTAGGCATCCTGGAACCACATGGTTTTCATCTCAAAACCTCATCCCCTAGGTTCATGGGATGATGTTATGTGGCATCATCCCAGGTCTCGAGTTTTCAAAATCCATGTGGATGTCATCTCAAATCCTAGGACCTAGGCATCTTGTAGTGACTTGGTTATCATCTTGGTTTCCAATCCCCTAGGTTCAAGGGATGATGCCACATGCCATCATGTCTAAGCCCAAGCATCTAGAGCCATGTGGTTTTCATCTCAGATCTCAAGTCCCTTGGTCTATGGGATGATGCCATGTGGCATCATCATATGGCCCTAGTGTCATGGGGCCATATGGTTGTCATCTCAACTACTAAGCCACTTGGCTTAGGATGATGCCATATGGCATCATCCTTGGGACTTGGGGTCCTAGAACTATGTGGTTTTCATCTTAGTTCCTAGGCCCTAGAGTCCTAAACCTATTCAAAAATTCTAATTTTCCATCAATAATTAGCCATTAGTAGTTTAGACAATAGAATGCAACCCGTAATACTAGTGTTAAAATTGACTAAGGTAAAAAGATTTCTTTCTAACTAAGACCAAGTCAGTAAAATTTTAATTAAATCAAGATAAAATCCACATAATAAAAATTATGTTTGAATAATTAAATCATATCATGGGTTTATGATCGCTTATCCTAAAGCAAAATCTAGGCATAACATAGATACAACCATGAAGGTAGAGTCTGACCAAGCCAATTATATTTCCATAGCAAAGGCAAAAAAACTAGATTTAGGTAACACAAAGCATAATATTGAAGATATTTGACAAATTCTAAATTGAAACATGCAAGAAATCAAAATCCCATATGCATTTATATCACATGATCTTAGCATTTACGATAAAATCAATCTAAGATTGTAAAAATTATAACTACATTGTCATGTTGATTGATAGATCACAAATAGTGGAGGAATAATATAGAATTAGATTCAATTTAAAGCATGACACTATACATGAGCTATTGTAAAATTTTATAGGTTTACAATATTTAATTTTTATAACCAACTAATAGGTTTCAACTAACTTGAGTAACTAAAAATAAATTAATATAATAAATAAACTAACTACCATGGAACATAAATGACCCAACAAACTCCCCCTTGATCCAAAGGTATTTATAAGAAAAATACTAGAGTAATGACTTTGAATTCATCAAAGAAACTCTAAAGAAACTATAATGGGTGCATTTTACCTCTTAGTACTAATCAAAACTAATTTTGCTCCATAAAGAAGCTTACCCTACATGTTATGGCATAAAAGGATGATGAACATGAATAAAGCTTGTTCATCCCCTATGATCCTCACACCATACTACAATAGAACATGATCAAATCCTATCTAACTACATCAATATGAAAAAATCTCCTCAAAAAATCCCATCCCAGTTACCAACTTATATTACACATCTCTTTGAAGTCCAAAAACACTGACCACCATTGCTCAATACCAAAGGTGATAGTAACCCCTGTCAACTCATATTGTCACTAACAACTAATCAAAGATCAACCAATGATATATCTTCTCCCCTATTAGGTGAGAGGTGAGAAGTTGTGCAACAAGTGAAATAAAATAAAATATTTTTTTCTTCTCCATGTCATGAATATCAAGTATAGAAATTCAAAACTACAAGAAAAAATACATGCCAAAAAACAATACTAAATAGATCTTGGTCTTGAGCCTAGTAGTTCACATAAGATAGGTAAATAAATTATCACTCAAAATAGGTTTTAAAGTATATTTGGACCATATAATTTTTCCATATAAGATGCCTCTTTATTAGATGAAGTGTGAGAATAACCTGAATAGCTATATTGAATAGAAGATCTACCACTAGAATGATCCATATACTTGGCTTCAACTCTCTTTTTATGTGGAAATTAAGGTCATCGATAAAGACATACATCTGTAATATGTCTAATACCACCACATTTAAAACATTTGGGCTCTTTCATATGTTGACAAGATCCATAAAAATTTAAATCATTGCAATAACCACTAGAGTGAGAAGAGTGCCTATGGTGATGTTTGCATTTGGAAGATCCTGGGGAGTGCTAGTGAGAATGTTTTGGAGACTGTCTAAAATGATGTGGAAAGTGTCTCAAATAATTTTTCAAAGAGTTTTTTAGATACTACTTCAAAAACTACCTATAGACATGTGATGATCTTGGTGATATGATTTGGCCTTTATATAGTGATTCTCTTTAGTAGGCTTACTCATTTTATTTGCAAACTATCGCTCATGTTAAGTCAACAACTCACAAATAAAATAAAATTTTGTGCCATTGAGATTATCACTAAGATGAAACATTTTGACAAAGTTGGTATATGAAAATTTTAGATGATTTAAAGTAATGGATATGAGAATTTCATCATCAATTTTACCACCTATAGTACAATACTCTTATTTCAAATTTTTCATACAGGAAAGATATTCAAATACATCTTATTCAGTGCTAAGCTTGTTATTAAGTAATTACATTAATAGATCAATCTTTTTATAGGTAAGTTATTTTTCATATATACCTTTTAATTCTTTCCAAGATTTTCCTATAGTAGATTTAACAGATTCAATGTGAATAATCACTTGTGCAGAACATGATGATTTTAATAAAGTAACGGCACACTTATCTCAATTTTTATATTCAAGCATTTTTTTTAGATTTAGTGGGTGGTGTAGTGTCTTTCTCTGTTATTTCCCACAGATCATTAAAAAAAAGCATATTTTCCATGTTCATACTCCATTCTTTGTATTTTTTCAATAAGCATAACTAGTAGTAGAATTCACATTTGACTTCCATATTAGACATTGACCCCTGGATGGTCCCCTCCTTATTCTTCATTAACCATTCAATGCTCTTCCCCCATCTGTTAGCATTTACCTAGCCACTATTATGGTGTTAACCATGACCACTCCTAGGCCCACCAATGCAATCATAAGGAATTTTATTCAACAATGCAAACTTGAAATTTAATTTTCATTATTTTCAAACCTTGCACCACTTTATGAGCTCTTTAGAACATCCCCTTCCCCATTTTCCCTTCCTTTGCTCAACAATAGTGTAATGTCTGATTGCAAGGAGATCCATTTCCCTCATCCTCTTCATTACTATGATTGGATAAATACTTTAGGACCTTTCTATTATTTCATCAAATCCCACCACATTTAGATGAATCATATTCAATGGATAATATGGCACTCCCTATTTTAGATGAGTAGATGGCATTTGGAATAGTAGAAGAAATAGCACCCTATAGGTGAAAGTATGTGTGCCCTTTATTGGTAGGGTTTTATAGTTATGCCCTTTTAAGATGTGTGATATTTATGAGAAGGGCATCTCAGTTTAGTTTACATAATATAATTGGGGTTTATTGTATTCATTCAATAGATAATCATTAACCACTATCATGAAAATGTTTCACTATCATTTTCCTTAAACTCAATAGATAATCATTGTCTTCATTTTTTAATATCCAACCCTTAAGCATAATATTGGATTTGGGATGGTTTGACTATATTGTTCACTACTTGAAGGAATTAATGATTACTTAGGGAATAATCATTCATTCAACATAGAATCATTATCTACATTATGGAATGGTTTGTATAATTAAGATTCAACTCATAATCATTGTCTACATTGTTGTATAGTTTCCATAATCAGTGTATGTCATAATATCAATTTGGGATGGTTTTATGTTGACTTTATTATTACATGCCTTTAAGGAACGAATGATTTATTAGGGAATAATCATTAATTCAATGCATAATCATTGTCTACATGCATGGATATCTATCCCTTGAAAATAATACTATTTGGGTTTGTTTTATGTTCACTTTATTATTCACTGCTTGAAGGAATTGATGTTATATTAGGGCCTAATCATTAAATAAATGAGTAATCATTGTCTAATTTCAATATCATTATGGTTATAACTATACTTGAATATATGTACACAATAGGGGTCAAATTTCCAAACATCCTTTAAAATATAAAGCTAGAATACAAAGGTATGGAGTTCAAATTCCTTTATATGTAGCACATCTAAAAATGATTATGTATTCAATTCATATAAATTATTGAAAATAGAAACCTTGAGCATAATATTGGTGTGGAATTGTTTTATGTTGATTGTATTGTTTCCTACTTGAAGGAATTAATGATTATTTAGGGCATAATCATTACTGAATAACCAACCCTTAAATATTGAAGGAATTAATGATTAATTAGGGCATATTCAATTTATTCAACACATAATCATTGTTTGCATTGTTTAATATCCAACCCTTGAGCATATATTTGTTTGGAATTATTTTTCATTGACTATATTGTTTCCTTCTTAAAGGAATTAATGATTACTAATTTGAACTGATAGGAGTTGATAAACTAATTTTATATTAATTTGTTATACATACAAATATAAAGAGCAATAAATCTTTTTATTTGCCTTAAAAATGTATACATTTAAAACCATTTTCATATTCACATAAACAATAAGAAATTTTTTACTTTACCTTAAAAAGGTATGTATTTAAAATCATTTTCATATTTACTCTATCTGGAATTATTTTGTGTTAATTGTATTGTTACCAGTTTGAAGGAAGTAATGATTACTTGGAGAAAAATCATTCATTAAACACATAATCATTGTCTGCATTGAAGGAATCAATGATTAATTAGTGCATAAGCATTCATTTAATGCATAAATTATTGACTAGTTTGTGTAATTAGGATATACTACATATAATTCAATGAATGCATATGAATTGAAAATAATGATTCTATATTGAATTCATAATGATTACTTAGGGAATAATAATTAATTTAATGCATAATTATTATTGAATATCCAACCCTTGAGCATTGAAAGAATTAATGATTTCTTAGGGCATAATCATTCATTCAATGCATTGACTAGTTTATGTAATTAGGATATGTTACATATAATTCAGTGAATGCATATGAATTAAATACATAATCATTGTTGGATATGCTACATGTAAAGGAATTTTAACTCTATACCTTATATTCTAGCTAAACACTATTCATGCAAAAATCCAACTCTTTCCACAAAACATTAATTGTTTAAAGTAGTCAATAATACAATCAATGGGTGCTTTTGATGTGGACCACCACACTGGATGTTGACCCTCAACTAGTCACATCCATTTCTTCATCAATTTTCCCTTATTTTTTTGGGATTAACTATTGCTTTTTGCATTAACCTTGGGCTTTTCCTTAACTATGATTATTAAGGAATTGTTGGGTGCCACCGACATAGTCACAAGGATTGTTGATAATCAAGGAGAAGCAAGCTTGAGTTTTTATTATTTTCAATTCCTACACCCCTTCATGAGGTCAATTGCCCTTGACCTTTATGGCCATGATTAGATAATATTCAATGGGTTTCCATGATCCTTTTATTATTATCTTGATAGATTTATGAATAAATACAAATACAATAAGTGTTTTGTAAGCCCATAAAAAATACTTACACTGGGTATTAAGTTAAGAGAAACATAACATTGAGAGATATTATGTTATCCACCACCTATGTTCATTCTATCCAATATAAATAGGAAATTAAACATTGTAAAGATCATAAAATCATCCTAATTTGGGCATACTATAAGGGGTTCAAACATTCAACAATACAGTTAATGGTTTTCCATGAGTGCCCTATTATTAACTTGATTGAATTATCAAGAAAAATGAACACAATAAGTATTTTTCAAGCCTAGAACAAATAGTTGTGCATGCCCATATTTCATATTATCAAAAGTATTAATAAATAATAGAGTATTATGTTCATTATATTATTGAATGCTTGAAGGAATTAATGATTAGTTGGGACATAGTTTGTTTTATGTTGATTGTATTGTTGCCTACCTTGAAGGAATTAATGATTATGCAAGGCATAGTCATTCATTTAAGACATAATTTATTTAAATAGTTTGTATAATTAGGATATGATACATATAATTTATTGAACACGTAATTAATTCAATTTAAATTACTACTTCAAACATAACTCACACTCCTATACTCTACCTCCTAAAATAGGGCACTAAGTACATAGGTAATTATAATAGGGTGCTACTAGTATAGTCAAGTATAAAATAAGTAGGGCATTATTAAGTATTACAATAGGGCATTAGTACACAAGGAATTATAATAGTTCATCTAAGTATAAAATCAATGGAGTGTTTGAGTAAAATTTGTATAGAAGTATAACCAATAGGCTTCATATTCTGAGTGTACATAAACGGTTAGTGAGTAGAGCATGTGTTAAAATGTCAAACATTCAAATACATAAGTAAAAGAATTTTGTGTAATGGATCACAACATTCAATTACATGGATAAAAAATTCAAATTAAGGGCAAATTTACAACTTTTGCATTCTTTATAATGGTATACACAGATCAAGTATTGACATTCTTTCCATAAAGTTATATTTATATATATTCATTACTTGTATAACACCCTTTATTATAGTATGCATAATTCCCTGAATCTTCACCTTTATTTTATCTATATAATACCCTTTACATTTTGTTTATCAATATTGGATATACTATATATAAAATAATTTTAACTCTATACATTTTTATTCTATCTTTATACTATAAAGGAATTTGAATGTTTGGAATTTTGACCCCTATTGTATTCACTATGTTCTTCATCTTGCTACATAAAGGAAAGTAACTAATTACCCAAACCCATCATTCTATATAATGGTCTATAATTGTTCATTATCAATAATAAGTATTATCTTGAGCATTTGGGGATACCCTTCACATAAACACTAAAATAATCATTCCAGTAACATAAAGGAAAGCAACCAATGACCCACCAGTCTATATAATGGTTTACCATTATTCATTATCAATATTAAATATCGTTAATTTTAAAAGGGCCTTAATTAGTTGGTGTGTTCACATTACATGATTGGGCTAAAAAAATTTAGCATGTTAATGTAAAAAATTGGTTCATTGGTTCCTTTCCTTTATGTAGTAAGATGGACAACAATAGACCATTATGCAGAATGTAAAGGGTATTATACATACAAGCAAGATGTAGGGAATTACATAGACTATAATAAGATGGAAAAGAGAAACCAATGGTTTATATCAAAAATCTATAAGCAATACATATATGTTTTCCATAATCCTATATAAAAAATCAATACATTTAGCTAAACACTATTCACAAAACTCCAACTTTGCCCTGCCTATTATTAACGATAATTACTTCAAGTAGACAACAATATAGTAAATGGATTTCAATTATCCTTGTATTATGAACTTGATTGAGTTATCAACAAAAAATAAAATGGTAAGTGTTTTTCAAGACCACAAAAAACCTTTATACTGAATACTAAGTTAAGAGAAACTAGCATTGAGAGAAACATAATACTAAGTTATCCACCACTTATGTCACTCTTTTCATTAGCAATAAGAAATTAAACATTAAAAACATCCATTCATATCACCATTTAAGGTAATGATTATAACCACCATCATCATGAGTTCAGTCACAAAAGATAGATGCACTTTTAAGCACAAAATGGGCTAAGATCCTAAAATCATTCCCAAACAAGTATTCCATCAGGTTCAAGCAGTCAATAATACAGTTAATCAGTTTTCATGATATTTATATTATTAATTAACTTGATGTATTTTTAGTAACTTGGATACATTTCAAATTTTATTTATTTGGACCAACTCAGGGTCAACATCTACCAAGGTAGTCCATACCAAACGTACCATTTGTGAGTGCCTTAACTAGTAAGAGTGTTCACATTTTTGGTTGATATGTCTATAGGGCCCACCAAATTGGTCAATGATCATGGTTTGGCTAACATCCATTAACAACACATTAAGGAAAATAATAATGGTAAAGGTAAACAAAAATAAATATTAATGGATGTTAGCCTAGCTATGATCACTGGACTGTGATCGATTTGGTGGGCCACATGGGCATATCAGTTGGAAATCTGAATGTTTCTACTAGTTAAGGTACTCCACTTGTTATGTTTAAAATATAGCTAGGTAGTCCATGTTGAATGTTAATTCTATTTATATTCAACATAAAAATCCTCCTTGGGGATTATCCTATAGTTCATACTTCTAGAATTAGGTAATGGTAAGCATGCTCTTTCAAGGTAGAAAAGGAATATTGTAATGGAAAATGAGAACTGGTATACTCTTCAAATAAGGGAAAGGCACACAATTAATAAATTATCATTCAATGGATATTAGCATTTTATTTTTCAGCTAGTGTTTTCCTTAACCATTTTTATTTGCCTTAACAATTGTTATTTGACTTTATCACTATTTGCCTTAACATGTTGTTAATGGATGTTAAACAAGACATGATCACTAGAATTTGATTGATTTGGTGGGATTTGTAGACATATCAACCAAAAATATGAACACTCCTACTATTTAAGGTGCTATGTTGGATATTGTTAGGGTAGATGAATTATTCAGCATGCACATAGAGGTCATATATCAGTGTGTCCTCCTTATGGATGTTGGATAATCTGAGGATAGATAGAGTATCTAGTAGGTAAGTGAAGTTCAATGATCAATGTGTCATCCACATACTTTTTAGATACTCTAAGGGTAGATAGAGTATCTAGCAGGCACATAGAGGTCAATAGTCAGCATAGGGTCCATATGCCTACTAGATATTTTGGAATATCCAGCAGGCACGTAGAGGTCAATAGTCAGCATAGGGTCCATATGCCTACTAGATATTTTGAGGGTAGATAAAGTATCCATCAATCATATGGAGTTAAATTCTCAGCATTACCTCCACATGCCTACTATATATTCTATCCATTCTATATCCCTCTAATTATGGGCCCCACATCTTACATCCTCAATTATGAGCTTAATCAATAATTACACTTAGTGTGACAATCATGGTCAAGGAAACAACTTATGGTTAATGAAAAAAACCATGACTAAAGTAAATGACAACAGTTAATCCCAACACACTTGGGTCAAAGTGAGGGAGAATTAGATGTGACAATCCATCTAGTTAGGGGTCAACATCCAACATGGTAGCTCATATCAAACACTCTTGCTTGTTATGCTCAATAGACATTGACCTCTAATTGGCTAGATTATCACATCTGATTCTCTTTCACTTTTCCTAATGCAATTGGGTTAAAGTGATAGAGAATTAGATGTGATAGTCTATCTAGCTAGGGTTCAATATCTAGCATAGTAGTCCATGATGAACACTCATACTAGTTATGCTCAACAAATAAATTGGTTAAATTCTAGTGCATGATCCTATTGGATACTAAAAGGATAGATAAAGTATCTAGCATGTAAGTAGATTTCATCTTTCAATGTTTCCTCCACATGCCTGCTAAATACTTTGAGGGTAGATAGAGTATCTAGTAGGCCCATGGAGGTCAACAGTTCATGTGGAATCACCTCAAATAGAATTAGTTTTAGCATTTTTATTTGAAATGTTTTTGGGGCCCACCAAATTAATTAAAGTCTAGAACTCACTATTTGGATAGCGTCTATTAACAACACATTAAGGAAAATAATAGCAGTTATTATTTGATAATTATTTCAATGTATTAAGAACTTGGGATAACTACAACATATTTCATTTAAATTGTGTTATTTTAGACTTTTTGTAATACAGTTATTTCTCAACTATCATTTGGATAAGCATTATTGTTTGGCTTAACTAATGTCATTTTCCTTAATCTCTATCATTTTGCTTAATCATTTTTATTTACCTTAATGTGTTGTTAATAAACTTTAGTCCCACCGTGAGTGCTAGAATTTGACTAATTTGGTTTATCTATGATTTCACTTATTGATGCATGATGGTTTATTTTTTCAAGTTTTTATTTCAAACTTATTGTACATGATTTCATTTTTGATGTGTTGGACAGGTACTACTAATGTCATTTTGTATGACTATAGGTGTTGTCACAGTATGAGATAGGTTAGAAAGTGGAACACTTATTTCATCTTTGAACATAAGGCATATAGGTATATGCTTATAGTATAGTATGAATGAGATCCAAATTTGCTCTCCCTTTACTTGATTCTTATGTTCAGACCCCATCATATAGGTTAATTTCTAAATTTTGTGTAGTCCATTTGTATGCTTGTACAGTCAATTGTGTTCTTCATTGTTAATTTATTAGTTTTGAAATTAGTGTGTTCATATTAAACAGTTGAAGGTTTAATGCAAATATCATTAAATTTGTGAAAATAATTCAATTGTTCATTATGAATTTTGGAGTGAATGATAATATGTTTTCTCTTTCAAAACACTATTTGCATCTCATTGAAAAAATACTTTAGGCATATGCTTTTATGTTTTGTGTTTGAAACCAAATGAACTATTCCACTTTCCAACCAATGGTTGGGGTGGGTATGGACCCATTATATGGATGGGATCATTTTAAATTCCATGATTGTATGATCTAGGTTTAAAATAATAACACTTCATTTAGATTCAAATGTAAGGCATACAGGTATATGTTTATAATATAGTATGAATGAAATCCAAATCCACTTTGTCTTTGCTTGATTCTTATGTTTAGATCTTGCCTTGATCACATTTTTTATTTCATGTGTCATGTATTATCTAAAATTGACATCTTTGCATGGATTATAATGAAAATTTAGTGGGGCTTCATGAACCATAATGTGCCAATTAGTTGTTACATTCATGTTCAAAGGCTGAGTTTGTAAGTCATCAAGAAAATGTATTATTTTAAAGTGGAATAACAATAAAAAAGTGATCATGATAGAGACCTCTCTTCTCCCTCCATAAGACATCATCTATATTTCACCATTTATCATTTCCTCTCAGTATATAGTCACATTGTAACTTTATACAACAACACTATTAATCTGCAAGGATGACAATCCAATTTCTTGGAGGAAATAGAAAACTTGCAACCTTTACATTTTTTTGTAATGTTATACAGAGTCTATATATATATATATATATTCATTACCTTAAAATTTATATTATAGTCTATATAATTCCATGCATCTTACTTATATGTATAATAACCTATACATTCTATATAATGGTTTACTTTTGTGCATCTTTCTACATAAAGGAAAGGACCCAATTAGTATGTATAATGTTCTATTGTTGTCTATCTTATTGTAGTCTATATAATGCCCTACATCTTTTCCTATCTATATAATACCATTTACATTTTGTCAAATGGTTTACTGTTGTCCATATTTTTTTTAGATCATTTCCATCTTTTGAACAGAGCCTTAGCTGGTTTTGGAACATAATGAAATGTCCAATCCCCCAAAAAATAATACCAAAATAAAATGGATACCCTTAACCTTAAGATTCCCTTCAAAATAGTAAGGATCCAAAGGAAACTACTCATTACAAATATTTAAAATAAACACCATATCAACCCACCTATAAAGATTAAACTTCAACAAAAAAACATTAAAACACTACCATTCCAGTCTTAAGATCACCCTTTTTTTGTTTGCATACATCTTCCCCTGCTAAACAACAATGATTCCATAACCATTGTGTGTTGTTGAGTATGGATTGTTGATCATCCACCTATAATCTTTCTGACTCTATTTTCCTACCTCTTTTCCCTTTCTAATATAGTTAGGAGTCTTCAAATCACTAAAATTCTGAGCAATAGATAAAACCACCTTGCTTTCCATCTCTTCTTCCTCTTCCTCCCAATCCTCTTCTTCTTCTTTAGAAACTTATTTCTATTGAGTGTTATCTTCTATTGGAAGATTTTGTTCTAAATCCTCTAGCCTAGAATCCAAAACCTTATCTTTCATTCCCAACTTAGAATATGAAGGCTGCCCTAAAACCAAATAAATTAACTCCTCTACTGGTGCCATAATCTCATTCTTTTGTAAATTAATCTAAAAATCCTAAGGGACTTCTAAAAAAGGGGCCTCAACTAGTTTAGGATTAGAAGAAGAAATCAAATTGTGAACTAGATCATGATTTAGGAAACCAAACCTCCTAACCACTTCTGAATAAATGTTGATTGAGAACCTTTAAAACCCTTCTCAGGACAAACTATAATCTTACAATCTAATCTATTATAGTTGAAGCATCTAAATGGAATACCTTCATAATTAATAACTTGAGACCAAACTTCATGGGAGAAAGTGATTCTAACTAAATGATGCAGAGGTTTAGAAAGGTCTACCATTACATAAACTCTTACATAATTTAGGTTGGATTCAATAGAATCATCCATTTAACAAAAACTCCAAATTTACTCACAAGCTATTAGAAAAGAACAAGATCTCAAATTGATAAAGGAAGATTGTAAAATCTTACCCAAACCAGGGCTTAAGAAATAACCACAAATTCTAGATCAAAGAATGGATCCCATGGACATAAAAACACCACATGTTTACCAACAAACCAAGGTCCATGCGACCACACAAAATATTTGTCTTTCAAAGAATGAAATTGAAGCCAAAAAAAACCATTTGAAAGCATGGAGATTGAAGGGGGTTTGATATAAGTCCTAGAACCTATCACCCATTGCTAGAGATCTTCCCAAGATGGTCATTTCCCAACTCATCTACCTAACAAAGATTTATTTCCCCTTGCCACACTAACCACAACAAGATCTAAATCTGCTAAAATAATTTCAGGAGGGGATTTAGAAAAAATTAAAGGAATATCCCCTATGTAAGTTGTCTTTGGGGATTTTATCTAAGAAGATACTACTTCGTTAATCACCTTAAAACCTTCTTCACTAGTAAATTCCTTCTTAGTGACCTTGTTTTAATGGATATGGCTTCTAAGAACTAAAGTTGGATCAAAACCACAATGAGCCTTAAGGATGGATTATTTTCATAAATCACCACATGTATGAAATGGATTATATATATTAATGGAAATTAAAAAAACTAGACCTTTAAAAACCCTATCTGCTCCTATTGCCACTCTAGTTTCTCTCTCCTAATGACCAGAACCCTCTTTTGACAAGCCATCCAACATGCTCCACTAGTTTAGCCCTAAAATATCTTTAAGAGGATCTAAACCTGAGAAAATATTCTCATTTTTAGATAATATTTGATTAGGCTCTTTTTCTCTTTCCCTTCTTAAAACTGGCTACAAATCCATGCTCCAATCCTTTTTCCCTAACCCCTTTTTTGCCTCTATCTTTGCCTCTACCATCTTTGCTCCCCTTACCTTCTACCTATGCATAAATTAAACTCTTATTCTACTTATTTTTTACCTTACTCAGAACTGATGCCTCCAAATCTACCAAAACCTATGCTTCTGACCTCCCTTTCACTTGCCTACCTCCACCATCTTTTTGTGATAAAGTAGTCACGCCCGTTTCCATCAATTTTTTTATTGTTGTCCATCTTATTATAGTTTAGTTTGACTACTCTGAATGTTTAAACTAATTTAAATAATTTGTCTACTTTTACTTCCCTACATTGGATCTCATTCATAGACTAATTGAGGCATATTCTTTTATGTTTTGGTTTTGAAACTGAATGTACTATTCCACTCTCCAACTGATGGCTGGGGTGGGTAGGGACCCACTATATGGATGGGCTCATTTTAAATTCGAAGAATGTTAATAGACCCTTTGAGGAATATGTATGTTATTGATGCATAGCAAATATTTACTCATATATAATATAATGTTATTTTGCATATCTTTGATTTCACTTACTGATGTATGATGGTTTCTTTAAATAGTTTTAACACACTCAGATTGTCTTACAGATTAAGAGTGGAATATTGAGCATCATCATAACAGCAATTTTGAATTTGTGGTAAAATTTTCCTATTATAGTATAATCTAGATTTTCTTCAATTATTTAGATATTACCTTTTTTACCATTTTGTAAAGATTTTGTCATACTTCACAACCAATTTTTATAATGCTATGAAATGGGATTGTGATCTTATTTTATGTCCTTTTCCTTGCATGGGAACATGTTACCATCTCTGATCAAGAAACATAATCACACTTTTCATGCGATCATGGTGATAAAGTGGAATTTCAACTACCATAGGAACAAAAGAGGAGAATAAACGTTCACCTTAATGTTTTATATTTGATGGCTTATTCAGTTTGTGGTGATTCACTATATTTTTGTGATACATATTGTCAAATGTTATGTCAAATATCATGACACACTATTATTGGATACAAAATAATATACAATTAAGAGATTGGAAATATGTTCTTAGATCATATTGTGAATGTATTCTTTCAACATAATGAGACTTTTCCCATTAGAGAATTGCATGTACATATTTATATTGAATAAATAAAATTTCTTGTATTTCCTTGTTAAGCGGATTTAGTTGCATGTCTTTTGTGTTATTGTCCTTCATTTTATTATCTTAATTATGTATCAATTTGATCAAGTTTAGCACAACTTGCACTACCCTAAATATAAGTTACATGTAGATGTTGGCAGTACCAAAAATTAGAAAAACCTCTTTTAATTATAGATAATTGAAGACTAAAATAAACCACTCACAAAAAAAAATTGTTGTGCACTTAACAAAATAATTGAAGACTAAAATAAACCATTATAAATGACAATATATATAATTTTACAATTTTAATAATGTGTTGAAAGGACTAGATCTGGGAATGTTTCCCATTAATCTTTCTTGTATCTTAGAGCTCACTTCATCACTATAATGAAGACTAGGATATATAAATAAATATTTTGTTCAATTATCTAAGGGTGATCTATATTGATACAAATGCTTTAAGAAAATTGAGTTCATTTATATTTTAAGTTACATTTAGGGTCCCCATCTATGTCTATATTAAACCTTGATATAATTTTAACATGCATATAAGTGACACAAAATTAATTATGTCTTCTAATGTAGATTAATATGCAATTTATATATGTTGGCAGTGCTAAATTTGTTAAAGCATGATTGGGAACATTATATGTTATGAAGGCTTACATTCTATAACTTTATTTGACTAATTCTAATAATACCTTATCATGGTCTTTGTCCCCCCACTTGAAACTAAAGGCATAGTAGTATGATGAACTCTCCATTGTAATGGAAACATTCTTATGTGAATATGAAAATGGTTTTAATTGTATACATTTTTAAGGTAGAGTCTAAAATTAATATATATATAATTAATATACTCTTTATATTAGTATTGTACTATAAAATAAAAAATTAGTATACTCTTTATATTGGTATACTCTTTTTATTGGTAAGTATAGAAAATTAGTATAAAATTAATTTATCAACTCTTATCAATTCAAATCCTAGCTATAGTACTTTTATCGGTATCATCCTATGCAAGGAAAAAATGGATGAAGCACGAGTAACTACATGAAACCTGAATAACTACATGAAAGCTTTAATTTCCTATTTTAAGATGCATACAATACATATATAGAGTATGATAAAGTACATGATGCATACAATACATGTGATAATTAATAAAATATATATCCATGTGTTCTTGAATGCATATAATACCAAGTTATATACTAGAGACAACGAATTGCGTTGACCTGGATTTTTTTTTTGGTAAATCTCTCATTATTATAAAATGTGTTATTATGATTTTTTTTTGTAAATGAAATATCCCCTTATTATAATATGCATTATTATAAGAATAACAATAATAAAGTCATCATGATAGAGAATCCTCTACTCCCTCCATAAGATAATGTCCAAATTTCCTCATTTCCATATTTCCTCTCAGTATAGAATCACACAGCAACACCATAAAAGTTGCAAGGATGTTTATCCACTTTCTTGGAGGTAAGGGAAAACTCATAACATTTTCATTATTTTTAATGGTATACATAGATCAAATATATATATTCACTACTTGTATAACACCCTTTATTAGAGTCTATCTAATGGTCTACTATTATCCACATATCAAGTATATATAAATTAGGTATATATATATATATATTCATTACTTATATATATATATATATATATATATATATATATTTCTTTTTTTTATAATACCCTATACATTCAGTGTAATGGTCTACTTTAGAGCATCTTGCTACATAAATGAAATGAGCCAATGAACCATCAGTCTGTATAATGGTCTGTTGTTTTCCATCTTATTGCAATCTATATAATGCCCTTATGTCTTTCATGTATGTATAATACCCTATACATTCTATGTAATGGTCTACTTTAATCCATCTTACTACATAAAATAAAGGATCCAATGAACCATCAATATCTATAATGGTATATTATTATCCATCTTATTGCAGTCTGTATAATGCCCCTATTTATTTCATGTTTGTATATTACCTTATACATTCTATGTAATGGTCTACTTTATTCCATCTTGCTACATAAAGGAAATGAGCCAATGAACCATCAGTCTATACAATATTAATGGTCTATTGGTCTCCATCTTATTGCAGTTTGTATAATGCCCCTATATATTTCTTGTTTGTATAATACCCTATACATTCTATGAAATGGTCTACTTTAGTCCATCTTGATACATAAACTAAAGGATACAATGAACATTATGTGTCTTTATAATACCTTTATAAAGTTACTATACTTTTATCTCTTTCGTGTCTGTATAACACCCTATACATTATATGTAATGGTCTACTTTTTTCCATCCTTATACATAAAGGAAATGATTTAATGAACCATTGGTCTGTATAATGATCTACTTTTGTCCACCTTGCTACATAAAAGTATAGGAACTAATGAAGTTTCATATCATTATACAATAATGTTTGTGTTTGTTCAGTAATGGACATAAATAAATATAAAAGGAAAGGAATGAATGAATTTGTCAAGAGGAAACTAAATAAAATTTTAAGTGCATATTATGATCATGACAATCAGACATCAGGTAATATCCCTTCATAGGATTAGATGTATGTTTATTTTGTCAGTGTCATATACTTACTAAATCTCCAAGGTTTTGCTTTTGTGTAGCTTCCAAGAAGCCCAATCCCACTCCCCCAACCAATTTTTGGGACCAATCTGAAGGTGTTGAAGAAATTAAATCAAAGGTCGATGACGACCTTCGAGAATGCAAACTAAAACATTTGAAGACCAGGCTAGATGTATGGTAGTAATGGCAAAATGTTATAAAATAAAGAGAGGATATCTTGAAGGAATGAATACAACCATATCATCTCTAACAAATGAAAACAAGGAGTTAAAGCTTTATATTGAATGTGTAAGGAAATAAATACTACAAGCTTAGATATAGATCAAAGATCAAATTGTGTCACTGAGAGTATATGAAGCTGTTTTAAAATTTAGGGCTAGTGCTTTGGAAGCTGAGCATTATAAGAATGAAAGAAAAAATAAAATTTATGAGGATGAGTTCAAAGTGTGGACAAACTTTATAATCCATCTTGTGACTTGCTCTATAACAACTCCCACTGCATCAATGCTTCCTAACTCAAATGTTGATAATAATGACCATAATTAGTGTGTTCCTTTACTATGATACATTTCACTGAAGTTGTTGACTTTTACATATATATGGTTCAATTCACATTAGCTATTAAATTTTTAGTTATTCTAGTTTGTGTAATTTTCAAAATATGAATAGGCATGCCTCACAATAATGTTAAAATCAAAAATTTCCCTAACACCATGTGGATTGAATTGGCTAAATCAATACTTTTAAAGAATAACAAAATAATGAAATCAGTTGTGTATTTCTATAGATTTAATCAATTTTGTATATGTTAATTAGTTTTAGTGTTTTTCACATGTCCAACATTTAGCTTTACAAGGATTAAAAATTTTAGGACATATAACATATCATTCCAAAGACAAAGATAACCAAACAACTTTAGCTCAACATATATACATAATTCTTCATGAAAATGAATTTTAGTCCACATATTTTACATCTGCTCTATCTAGTTCATCCTGAAAAATAATGTGCTTTAATCTCACTTTACATTTCAAAGGGATTGGTCATGTTCGTTTGTTGAAGATGCACGCTTTTAGATTGCCATATTCTCCACAAAATCTCTCAAACATCATAGACTGGTCCCAAAACCATATTCTTCACATTGAAAAGATTATGCATGGGTATTATTCACCTCATCATAATTGAAAATTGAACTTACTTGAAACCTATACAACCATATTCAACAATATTCTCAAGGAAATTAAGACTTCTCATATCAACTGGAAGAGTGAGAAGTGCTTTGTCTAGCAATCCACATATCTTGAGAATTTTTGGATCACTTTGATCATCCACATCACCAAAAATATTATCATTTAAAATAACATAGACAACATTATCATGGGTTAGGTCATGAAAAATGTTATTGGCATCATCCTAAACAAGTCACAAATAGATGTTTTTCAATAATTGTATGAACATCCATGAAAATTATTTACAACTTCAACAAAATAGGGACAAATAAGAATAAATACACAAATAATACTTACATGGACATAAATATTTCCTCTTGATGAAAATTCCTTGCCAAATTTCTCTCTCAATTGACCAAATTACAACATGTTCTTGCACACAT
Source organism: Torreya grandis (assembly GCA_037957365.1). Taxonomy (NCBI): domain Eukaryota; kingdom Viridiplantae; phylum Streptophyta; class Pinopsida; order Cupressales; family Taxaceae; genus Torreya; species Torreya grandis. Next base: position 1,841,525 of record JARHVA010002090.1, on the reverse strand, counting down.
GGCCTTGGGTTGACCACATGCATTCACACATTGTAAAAGACTGACTCTCTATTCTAACCTTGTAAAAAATTTCTTCTTTGCTTTGGATTCTCACCCATGCCACATCAAGTTCAATCTCATTGAGCATCACATCACCATTGGGGATTATTTGTGATTTCATCCATGACTTATTCTCTAATTTCTCAAGCTTGAAGTTCCCATAAAACCCATTTTCCTTGCACATTTGGGTCCACTAGTAATACAAAAATACAATGGGCATCAACTTCTTCACTAAACAATCCACTCTTTGATGGGATGAAACTCTAATTTCATTTATAAATATGTGATTCAAATTATAATGATATACTTATATGGTAGCATTTATCTCTTGACCCGTATGGGGCATTGTATACAAACTTCTTGCCCACATGCCAATATCGTGGAACTATTGATCTTTACAATAGTTGATGAATGATTCTTGAGCTGAATATTTTTTCATGAATAGGTTCACATCATAAACCATTGCCTCTTCAATAGGTGACTTGTGCATTATTTCACCCATGTTTTTAAACATTTCTTTCCTTATTTCATCATCATTGACCTTTGAAATCAAGTTTTTATTCCATGTTCTCCTCACATTCCAACTAAAAAGGTATACCTCGCATTAACACACTTCCTTAGACTCAAAATGACAAATTAAATGTAAAAAAATTAGCAAACAATAATTATTCTCAAAAACAATAATAAATATTTATAATAGACATGGGCTCAACTTATCTAATAGCAGTAATTTCAACATGAGCATCATCCACCATGAAATCATATGGTTTCCATTCTAACATGTGAAAATGTGCATTGACCACTCACTTATGCATCCACAATGTTAGGTCCAGAATAGTATCCCTTGACATCAATACCCATGCAATGGAAATTACATTGTGCATACTATCAAATATAAGAAGCATGTACAACATGAACTACATCACAAAACACAAACATAAGTCTTAAACAATAACAACTGTGAAGTTTTCATGGAGTACCTTATATAATAACATAAGATTTATACAATAACATAAGTATTATACAATAATAATTCTTATTCAAATTTTTAAATCCATAATTACTTTTTATGTGCTTGTCCTATAGGTGGATTCCATTGAAATTATACTATCTTTTGCATACTTCAACATCCACTAGTGTTGCTAAGGAAGATGGAGGCATAAGACAAAGGGTTGCTCCTCCTTTCTTATTTTTTCAAATTCTTCATACACAAATACTTTTTTAGGATTTTTAGTGGCAAATTTTTGAACACTATCAGCATCACTAAGCTCAAATATGTATTCTAGTTCCTTTATCCTTATCTAAATATTATGGATGTCAAATTTAGTCATGAAATTATCCCTCTTCATCTGAACTTTGTACAATGTAATTTTTTCATGCACCATGTCATGATGTTTTTTATGAACAAGTTTAGGAGTTATGCCTAACAATAATAACCTCTCCACCCAATCCTTCAATGCATCACTTATGAATGGATCTAGAGGACAACAACTACCCTTAAAGTCATCTTTCTCTTGCCTATGGAAAACCATTCCATAGCCATCTATATGGCCCATGTTTTTATACATAATCAAATCTTAATCATACATCTTCATCATCACATGGATAGAAAAGTGACATTGGCATCCATGATGCAAATGCTTATAGCTAGGTTGGCTACCAATACATACCTTTGCAATATTTGAAAGTCATAATGTGAATCATATTATACCCTATAATCTTTAGGGCCATATGTACACCAATACCTATATCATACATACATAAATTATAATTTAAAAAAAAGACCAATTCATATTAATAAAATAATTATAATATGCAATACCCACACTATGTATTGGAGATCTATAAATCCTATCTTTTTATAAGTCAGATGGCATAGTATTGAATATGCTATATTTGATATGGAAGGTAATGGGATACCTTGATATCTTGCATTCACCATTTAATAAGTCTTATTTATGATCTCTTTGTATCTAGGCAATGATATCTTTATCTTTACCCAGATTGTACTCCTCCTCAATCCACTCCAATTCATTGGAAGATAACTCCCTAGGATGTGGATTTTGAACTATAATAGATAATAATCTCTTCCATTTGGATGGAATCTCTGAAGTGAACAAGCCAAAAAAAATTAAACTTATTAAGTTTTGTATAAATAAAGGGCATTGAGAGAAACATAGTACTAAGAAAAAAGAAACATAACATTGAGAGAAAACATAGTATTAAGTTATCCACCACCTATGTTACTCTTTCCATTAGCAACAAGAAATTAAACATTAAAAACATCAATTCATATCACCATTTAAGGGAATAGCTGAGTCACAAAAGATAGATGTAGGTTTAAAGAGAGAACAGGGTAAAATTCTAAAATGAATCCCAAATAAGCATACCATCAGATTCAAGTATTCAATAATATAGTAAATGGGTTTTCATGAGCTGTTTACTATTAACTTGATTGAGTTGTCAACTAAAATTAACATAGTAAGTGTTTTTCAAGCCCTCAATAAATAGTCATAAATGCCCATCCTTCACATTAGCATAATTATCACTAAAGAACTAAAGAGTATTATGTTGACTATTGAGGATTGCTTGAAGTAAATAATGATTATTTAGGGCATAATCATTATATTCATTGTTGAATGTCCAACTCTTGAGCATAAAATTATTCCCAAATAAGCATACCATTAGGTTGAAGTGGTCAACAATGCATTCAATAGGTTTCCATGATCCTTCTATTATTAACTTGATAAGTGTTTTGTAATCCCACCAGAAATACTTATACATAGTAAAAATAAAATAGAAACATAATATTGAGATCAAACATAGCACTAATTTATCCACCAACTATGTTACTCTTTCCATTCACAATGGGAAATTAAACATTAGAAACATCCATTCATCTCACCATTTAAGGGAATAGCTGAGTCACAAAAGATAGATGCAGGTTTGAAGAGAAAATAGCATAAGATCCTAAAATAAATCCCAAATAAGAATACCTTCATATTCAAGTAGTTAACAATACAATCAATGGGTTTTTATGAGCCTTATATTATTAACTTGGTTGAGTTATCAAGGAAAATGAATGTAATAACTTATTCATTCAATGGATAATTTATTTAAATAGTTTGTATAATTAGGATAAGCTACATAGAATTCATCTAATGCATAATTCATTCAATTTTAGTTATTACTTAAAATAGAACTCACACTCCTATAATATACCTCCTATAACATGTCATTGACAATATTGTTAACTACTTAAATCCCTGATTGTATTATATTACTACGCGCAAGCTCATGGTGGTTATAAGTATACTTGACTTTATGTACACAATAAGGGTCAAATTTATAACATCCTTTATAGTAGAAATCTAGAATACAAAGGTATAGAGTTCAAATTCCTTTATGTGTGGCATATCCAATATTTATTATGCATCGAATTCATATGCATTTACTGAATTATATGTATCATATCCTAATTACACAAACTATTCAATAAACTATGCATTGCATGAATGATTATGCCCTAACGAATCATTAATTATTTCACACAGTCAACATAAAATAAACCCAAATTTAGATTTATTAATTCAAATAATGCATTTCATTATAGCTACCAAATTGTATAGTAAAATTCCTCCTCTGAGATGCTCTTATTGTTAGTGCTTCTAGAAGCGAGTAATGGTGAGCAAGCTCCTGCATGCGTGCTAGAGGAATACTATAAGGGTAATCAAGAAATTTCAAACTCTTTGAATGGGGTAAAGTCATGCAATTTAGTCATGATGGATATTAACATTTTATTTTTGAATTAATGTTTGGCTAACCACTATCCTTTGCCTTAACCGTTATTGTTTGTCTTAATCACTATTGTTTGCCTTAACCACTCTCATTTTCTTTAACCACTATTGTTTGACTTAACATGTTATTTGTATCCAAGGAATAAAAGAAATAAATATTCAATTTTTAGTAAGATAAATCAAACCAAAACACATAAAGACTTGATACTTCAAGCCTAGGACCTAGGGGAGCTATGAATAACAAGAACAAAACAAACTACAACTAGAAGCAAATACTTACCTTCCTTGTGAGCTTGGATATCTTGTTGTCATGTGATCATATATAGAGCTCAAATTTTGGACCATGGAATATTTGTCAGTGGTGCTCTTTCATCATCTCCCCATCATTCACCTTGGCTTGGCTTGATTTGGCTTGGCATGTATGCATGATAACACTATAATGAAGCTTTTTGGAGGTATTTTGGCATAATAATATTTCACTAGAAAATCTTGGTTTAGAGATGTCTATGCACTTTCATTTATAGGTATCATAACTAACTTTAACCCCAAGGAGGTTAGGTTTAAAACTAACCTTGGTTGAGTCGGTCTAACCCTAAGTTGAGTTAGGATAACTCTAGGTTGGATCAAAGATAATCATGAGGGCCATGTGAGAGACGTGGATTAAGAAAGATTATGTCTCCCACCCAAAACTTGATATTTTAAAAGTGGATTGATAACTCATAGAAGATATTTTGGTTGAATTTATGAATTTCTAAAAATAGAGATTTATTAATTCTCCATGATCCACTTGGCCACTTATCATGAGAGTTGAGGAATAAATTTAATTAGTGAATTTTAAAAATAGGAAATTCTTAAAAGCTATGGATTTTTTATATTTGTGTGATGTCATCAAATTTGGATTTATGAATTTTTAAAAATAGAAATTCACTAATTAGCCATGGACTTTTCAACTATGCATTTAATTGAATTTAATCAATTAAGCAATTTTGATTAGGTTAATTGTATTTTCTAAATTTATGTAAGGTTACCCTCACCCTTAATTGAAAATGTCAATTTTATAGGTCATAATTTTACTTTGGATGAATCATATAGATGATACTATTATGTATAGGTTAATACCCCTAATAAGGATGCATTAGCATGATTCAGGGCACTTATGTCTAATGCACAGATGAATTTGGGTGAACAATGATTTATATGTTAATTTGTGTTGTTTACAAGAAATTAGTCTAATGTTCATTTAGACATGGAAGTGGCCAAGTAAGAGTGTCTGCATTAATAATAGACATTAGCCCCATCATGAGTGTTGGACTTTGACCAATTTGGTGGGGCCCACATACACATCAGCTAGAAATACAAATGTTTCTTCTAGTTAAGGCTCTCCATAATTTTTAGGTGTTAATTTTCCATTTTAAGATATTAAGCTCACAATTTTCACCATGGAGATATTAAATAGACAATAAAATCAAAGAAGGGGAAATGTTATCAGGATTTGGCCCTGAACACTAAAATAGATTTTGATTATAAAGATCTTGGGACTTGTTAAACAAGTATGCAATAATGACAACTTATATCACCTTTTACACCCTTATATCACCTTTACAAGTTTAAATTTGATCAAAATATAACACCAAAATATATACAATTAGGTTTTGAACCCTAAACCTCCTTGGTGGCAAGTAACTTGTAAAACCTTGATAACCAACTTTACTACAATAAATATGGAAACATATTTGGAGAATTTTACATATAAGGTCATTTTGTTTGAGGTGAAAACTAATTAAAAAAATTGGGAATGTAAAAATCTTTTACCTATTTGTTCACTTTGCATGTAAAAAAAATTGTAGTTTTCCTTTTTGGTGGATCCCACAAAAACTGTAGAACAGTAGATTTATATCGAATTAACATGATGAAACCATTTTTTTTTATATATTAATACATTGTCTAAGTGTCTTGAGATTGATAAAATTATAGGGTTAAAATGGTGAAGGATTCAGGAATGTGCATAAAGGTTATGATTTACTCACTATTTCCTTTCGAGTAGAATATCATGTCCTACCTTTGGAACAATTTCTCTCACAAAGTGGAAAATAAATAAGGCATATATATAAAAAAAGAAATCTTCACTTCACTTTCATGTCACATAGAGCTCATGATGCAGCCCTACCAGGTCTAGACTCTTAAGCATTTTACACATATGTGTAATTTCATTTTTACATTTTGATCTTATAGGCAAGTGATAACAATTGTGAGTCTTACAAATGGTAGGTCGATCTATCAAATAATTGATACCAGCTACTAGATATTAGTTATGTCATGATGTTAGTTATTCTCATATCATATAGGTGTAATCTCAGTTGTTCTGCAAATTTGTTTACTCCTCTTCTTCAAATTTCCAAGTCGTACTTATGTAAATCATCAAAACAAAATTAATTTTTCAAACCAATAAATTGTTGGCCACCATACAAATATGGATAGTGCTTTCTCTCCTTTTGGAATGTATTTTTCTTCCTATAGTAGTGCTCTGATACCACTAATAGATCATGAATAGTGGAGGAATAATATATAATTATATTCAATGTAAAGCATGACACTGTACATGAACTATTATAAACTTTTATAGTTTATAATAGTTGGTATTTACAATCAACTAATGGGTTTCAACTACCCTAAGTAACCAAAAATAAATTAATCCAACAAACAAACTATGATAATAAATAAACTAACTACCATGGATCATAAATGACCCAACACTGATTATTATAAAATATGTTATGTATGTGACTAACATATTACTTATGAAATGATAAATATTTCTAGATAAAACTATGTTAGATTTTCTAAATCGATGTTTTAGCTCACACTCCATGAACCATCATCAGAATAAGAGAATATAAAGATTAGTTTACAAAATTAGGCATTCCATTTAAAGATATGATAGTGAAGCCCAGTAATGTCAAGTGGTTGGGAGGAATTAGGTCAAATAAGGAGGGCACCACAAAGGAAAAGAAATTAATAAAATTAAAAATAGCAATAAATATAAGTAATTAGAAATAAAAGTTGACAATAAAATTAAAGATATGATTAGAGTTTAATGAATAAAAATAAATATTGAGAGGGGTAAATAGATAAGTATAAAGATAGTAAAAGTGATAACAATCGTGAGTCTTACAAATGGTAGGTCGATCTATCAAATAATTGATACCAGCTACTAGATATTAGTTATGTCATGATGTTAGTTATTCTCATATCATATAGGTGTAATCTCAGTTGTTCTGCAAATTTGTTTACTCCTCTTCTTCAAATTTCCAAGTCGTACTTATGTAAATCATCAAAACAAAATTAATTTTTCAAACCAATAAATTGTTGGCCACCATACAAATATGGATAGTGCTTTCTCTCCTTTTGGAATGTATTTTTCTTCCTATAGTAGTGCTCTGATACCACTAATAGATCATGAATAGTGGAGGAATAATATATAATTATATTCAATGTAAAGCATGACACTGTACATGAACTATTATAAACTTTTATAGTTTATAATAGTTGGTATTTACAATCAACTAATGGGTTTCAACTACCCTAAGTAACCAAAAATAAATTACTCCAACAAACAAACTATGATAATAAATAAACTAACTACCATGGATCATAAATGACCCAACACTGATTATTATAAAATATGTTATGTATGTGACTAACATATTACTTATGAAATGATAAATATTTCTAGATAAAACTATGTTAGATTTTCTAAATCGATGTTTTAGCTCACACTCCATGAACCATCATCAGAATAAGAGAATATAAAGATTAGTTTACAAAATTAGGCATTCCATTTAAAGATATGATAGTGAAGCCCAGTAATGTCAAGTGGTTGGGAGGAATTAGGTCAAATAAGGAGGGCACCACAAAGGAAAAGAAATTAATAAAATTAAAAATAGCAATAAATATAAGTAATTAGAAATAAAAGTTGACAATAAAATTAAAGATATGATTAGAGTTTAATGAATAAAAATAAATATTGAGAGGGGTAAATAGATAAGTATAAAGATAGTAAAAGAATAAAATAAAAGGTTTTAGAGGGGAGGACATTGAAATTTAAAATAAAATTAAGATAAAAATACTAATTTTAGAGGGATGAGAGTGAAGTAAAAGGGGTTAATTAACAAAAGAAGAAGAAAGACAAAAGTCCATGGAGCAATTGAGCTGAAGAAAATGAGAGGAGAGAAATGTTAAAACAAAGCAAAAAAGCAAAAATCACTCAAATGGAATGGAAACCAACAAATAAAAATAAAAATAGGGTGGAAGAAATTTCTAAGGGAGATAAATAAGAACGTGAAATGAGGAATATAGAATGAGGGTAGAGAGCGAGGGGGCACCAGGGGGACTATCCAAAGAACAAAGACCCCACTTAGGTTAGAGAAAATAAATCTAGAAAAAAGATTGAAATAATGTCAACATTCTTTTATTAAGTTAATGATAGGTCTCCAAGAATGGTTTAATTTGAGGCCACCATATTTGTTAAGGTTGTTATCATACGTGAGAATTTATATGGCTTCCCTCAAATGATGTTTAAAGTAGTGGTTCTCTATAGCTATAACCTTTGTATCTTTTATGAAAATATGATGTTGTGTTTTGAAGGAATATTCTGCCAAGGCCAACTTGATCAACCTTTATTTATTAATATCTACAATATGTTCATTGACCCTAGTGTTGATGGACCCACCAATATATGACACCCCATAAAAGTAATCAATTTTATAGGTCCTACACTTATGAGAGCAGGTTCAAATTTGTCTTTGGATTACTTGACTATACTTATAAGCTTTATATGTGTGATAAAATTGGCATGGATGTTGTATCTCTTTAAAAAAAAAAATTATTGGAAAGTCCTTCCACATATGGGAGGAAATTTGAAGGTTTTTTCAAGTTGTCATCCAAAATCTTAGGTCTAATAAGAGCATACTTAGCTGATTTGAAGGCTTTAAAAATTTATTTCCCTTTATAACCATTTAACTTAAAAACTTCAATCAAGTGATTGATCCCATCCTCTAAGTGATCATCATCACAAATTCTAAACACTCTTGTGGCTAAAGTTTTAAGGACTCCTATTTTTAAAACCTTAGCCACAAGAGTGTTTATAATTTGTGATGATGATCGATTAGAGGATGAGATCAATCAGTTGATTGAATTTTTTAAGCTAAATGGTTATAAAGGGAAATAAATTGTTAAAGCCTTTAAATCAGCTAAGTATGCTCTTATTATACCTAAGATTTTGGATGAGAACTTGAAAAAACCTATAGCTTTCCTCCCATATGTGGAAGGACTTTCCAATAAAAATTTTAAAAAATAAGAGATACAACATTCACACCAATTTTCTCCCATACAAAAAGCTTAGAAGTCTAATCAAGTCATCCAAAGACAAATTTGAACCAACTCTCGGAAGTGGAGTCTACAAAATTGATTGCTCTTGTGGGGTGTCATATATTGGTGAGACAGATTATTCCATCAACACTAGGGTCAATGAACATGGTATAGATAAAATAAAGAAAGGTTTACCAAGTCACCCTTGGAAAAACATTCCTTCAAAACACAACATCATATTTTCATAGAAGATACAAAGGTTTTATCCATAGAGAACCACTACTTTAAACGTCATCTAAGGTAAGCCATAAAAATTTGCAAGTGTGATAACAACCTTAATAGATATGGTAGTCTCAAATTAAACCATTCTTGGAGACCTGTCATTAACTTAATCAAAGAATCTTGACGTTATTTCAATCTTCTTTCTTGATTGGTTCTCTCTAACCTATGTTCCCCTTTTCGTGTTCTTATTTATCTCCCTTATACCTTTCTTCCACCCTATTTTCATTTTATTTTTATTTTTATTTTTATTTTGTTAGTTTCCATTCCCTTTTAGTGATTTTTACTTTTTTGGTTTGCTTTAACATTTCTCTCCTCTTCTTTTCTTCATCTCAATTGCTTCATGGAATTTTGTCTTTCTTAATTTTTTTGTTAATTACCCCCTTTTACTTCACTCCTATCCCTCTAAAATTAGTATTTTTATCTTAAATTTATTTTAATTTCCATCATCCTCCCCACCTAAAACCTTTTATTTTATTATTTTACTAACTTTATACTTATTTTTTTACCTCTCTCAATATTTATTTTGATTCATTAAACTCTAATCATATTTTTACTTTTATTGTCACCTTTTATTTTATTTTATAATTAATAATCTTTATTGCTATTTTTTTTAGGGAATAATTAGCCCTCACATCAATTTGTATATCGTAATGTGAATCATTATGAGAGTAATAATTCACTATTACATATATTAGTTTGTTAGATATATTTGGTCAGTAATTAGTTATCATAATATTGTTACAACAATATTACAATTATAGGTTAATTGTTATCTAGTTAGAATATAGTCGATTGTATATTGTTAAATGTTACTCATGTAGGAGATTGAGTATTCAGGTGAGATATTAGTGGAGATATATTCTCCATGATTATAGGAATAGTTTCTTATAAAGTTATAATGTCCCGAATGAATATAATAGAGAAAAGAATTTTGATGTGAGAATTAATTTGTTATTATAATTATTTTGTGTATTCATCTCTTTTATTCTCTGTCAATTTTATTCAGATCTAAACTAGTCTCATTATCTAGTATTAGAGCAACTATAGTTGTAGGCTTGTGAGAAGGTATGAGGGGTAGTTGTTGTATAATTTGTCCTTGTAGATGAGAAAAGAATGTGCACTTATACACCATTCAAAAATATGTCAAATTGTTGTTTTTATTTCTTTTAACTACTAGACATTTTTTAAATAAAAAATTAGCGCTCTAATTCATTGAAGGATGTCGCCAATTTTATATCAGTTATTGTAGATGCTCAGCATGTCATCCCTTTTGTAGGTATAGTTTAGCAAGGCCATTGACCATATTACATTTCTATTTGGTCTTTTCCACCTATGTAGTCATCCCATCATGACCTATTGTATCTATTTTTTAGCACTATCTGGTCATTCTGAATAACTTGACATACATTTTAATGAAAATGATTTTGGACTGGGCTCTATGTATTGTATTTGAATTTTGGATTCAATTTCACACTCGATTATGGCATAAACTATTCTTACACTATAATTTTCAATTCAAGATCAAACTTTGTGCTTCACTAACTTCATATTGGGTTCAACCACATCATATTCAATTTTTTTGACATTGAGATAGCATTGGTTACATTGGATTTACATCAAAATCTATACATTTATATATAGTACTTCGGCAAACCAAAGACCATATGTCTGATAGCATTCACATGTATTTTTATTGGAGAGAAAAAAGAGCTTGTCTTTGGATCAAGTATTGATCAAAACATTGGCTTACCTCAACATTAGATCCTCGACTACCCTGCTCAATTTTGCATCCCAGCAAGGTCAACTATGGCTCAAACTAATATTGTTTATTATTCTTAAGTCATTTATTAAAGTGTTTTAGGTGATAGGCTACGCTATATCATGTTCAGTCAAATTTGTTAAGATAATATTTTTTCTTTATTTAATATAGGATGTTATCAAATCTAATTTTAATTAGATTATGTTAAAATCAAAGTCATTGTTAGTCTTAGATTGGTCTTACCTCTATTTAGGTCCATTGTTAATCAGTATTTTATATTGTGTTTTAGTTAAGTTTTTATTTTAAATAGTTGATTAAGTCATTCATTTAGGTGAGTTTAAATTATTTTAATTGTCATTAAGTCCATTGATATGTATGGTGTTTTGGGTTTTAAGAGTTGAGTCTATTTTTTATTTTTTTGAATATTATTATTTTTATGTTGATTTTAAATATTAGTTTTATTAAGATAAGTTTAAGATATCAATTTAATATGACAAAAGAGTCAAGTCAAAAAAATTGAAGTATTTATATTTCAAAAAAGTCAAACTCATTTAGGCTTAGGTGTCATATAGAATTATTGTCCAAAAATGTAAAATATAAAAATATTTGCCTCATGAATGCATTTTCACTTATATGCAACATCTGTATTATGGTGGGGTTCTCCTCAAAATATTCATACAAAATAAACGTCATCAACACATCAGATAAATAAGTAGTAGATATTAGAGGTTGGAGGACACTAGAGGATGGAGGCTTTCTATGCCTCTTATTAGCCACTAATGAAGGGGCACTTCTACTATAGTGGCACATATAAATTTTTTATTTTCAGCACTTGTTTGTATGTGTGATAAATAAGAGGTGTATTTCATATTTTTCACATAGTGTACTGCATAAAAAGGGTGTTTAAGAGATACATGAATGTGGAAATAGTTAGGAGAGCATCTAATTATAGAGATCCTCTGACTACCTTACTTATTTATGAATATGATCTACCAGTAAAATGTCTATTGCATTCACATGGAATAAATGTGTGATGTGTTCTTTGCATAGTAATTATAATGTGCGGCAAGATTCAAATAGTAGTATGCAGACCTAAGAGTATGTGTTGGCATACAATTCTATTAGAGATAATTCTTGGAGATAGAGGAGTGAAAGTTGAATAGATGGATCCTACTCATTTTTTCCACACTATATAGTTTGATGCAGTTTCCTCAATAAATAGTTGATAGCATATGTACCTGTTCAGAATTCACACACTAATTCAATTGATGTATTCTCAATAGTAAATAGTTGATAAGAAGTTGATGTGTTCCTTCTTTACTTTCATTAAGTCTTTTGAAACACAAATTACCATGTAAGGCCTAAGGGGGAAATGTTAGAGAATAATTAGCCCTCACATTAATTTATATGTCGTAATGTGAATAATTAAAAGAATAATAATTCACTATTACATATATTAGTTTTTTAGATATATTTGGTCATTAATTAGTTGTCGTAATATTATTATAATAATATTATGATTATATGTTAGTTGTTATTTGGTTAGAATATAGTCGGTTGTATATTTTTATATGTTACTCATATAGGAGATTGAGTATTCGGCGAGATATTAGTGAAGATATGTTCTCCATGATTATAGGAATAGTTTCTTATAAATTTATATTGTCTTGAATGAATACAATAGAGAAAATAATTATGGTGTGATAATTAATTTGTTATTCTAATTATTCTATGTATTCTGCTCTTTTATTCTATGTCAATTTACTCAGATCTAAACCAGTCTCATTAATTTTTAGTTTTATTAATTTCTTTTCCTTTGTGGTACCCTCCTTATTTAACCTAATTCTTCCCAACCACTCGACATTTATGGGCTTCATTTCCGTATCTTTAAATGGAATGCCTAATTTTGTAAACTAATCACTATATTCTCTCATCTTAATGATGGTTGATAAAATGTGAACCAAAATGTTGATTTAAAAAATCTAAGACTAGTTTATCCAGAAATATTTAAAATTTAAATTATGGACTATAAAAATACTATATATTTGATATAATTTATTGTTGAACTTGCACAAACTTTCCAAATAATAGTTTCATGGTGAAGTTTATCATCAACCCTATAGGGACAAGTTTTAGAGCTTTCTAAGTTTAGAACTTTGGTTTTTTTTAAAGTCACAATTTAAATTTTTTTTAATATCTAAAAGATTATGTGGATAAATGCATTAAAATATAATAAATATTTGTTTGAAACTTTAAGGACCTGATTATAATCCCAAAGATTGTAAACCACAAAGATTTAATGATCTATGAGACCACACTTTTTCATACCTATCATAACATGTTGATATTGTATAATTTGAGGGATAGGTTCTTTCTTGGATAAGGTTTTTCTTGTGTTGATATCAAAGTCAAATACATGGAAATATTTATATCAAATTCCACATTGAACCTATTTGAAGAGATTAAAATAAGAAAGTCAGGGGAGCTACTAACTCAAATTCTCATATCATCTCACCTTAAATTTAGGCAAGTTGTCTAAATTTTTTAGTCTTTGCATTGGTTTAAATATCTAAATTTGTAAATATATATTAATTATTGGTCCAAATCTTGTTTTTAAATGCATCAAATTTTACCCTTTCAGGTCATTTCACCTCAAATTTATGCAAGTTACCTAAGTTTATAACAATCTTTGCTTTAATATTTTAGCTCCTTCATGCTCTATTTCAAGAGTAAGTTGACTAAATGTTTGCATTGTTTAAATTCTAATCTTAGTCAATCTCTTTAAATAATTAAATTTGGCTTTGATTTTAGTGAAAATGACTTTTCCTTTGTTATGTTTCCATTATTGTTTAAAAATCTTAACATTTGAAATTTGCAATATTTAGCCATTTATTTTCAAATGACTTGATCACTATGTTTAAATTTGAAAATTGTTGACTGTGCCTTTTTTCATGCCCACAAATGCCCACTTTGCACTTAGACAGATAGACAAGAAGCCCAGATCTATGTAGCATCAACTTGGAGAGTTCAAAAGCCAATATATCCCAAAGATATAAGGAAACCTCCATAGGTCTAGGATCATGGCAAGTCTTCAAATTACAATGGTTAAGTATTTAAATGAAAGCCATAAGATGCACAGATTAGGAAAGAGAAAGCCACTTTCAATGAATTCAAACCTCGACCTTACCAAATTATAATTAGAATTTATCTATTTTTTAGGAAATTGACCAAGGCTAAAAGTTGAAACCATATTAACACTTAGCTATTGATTGCAAAAATGAATCAAAAATGCAATTAGTTGCTTAGGAAGAGAAGCCAAAAAACTTTGAAACATTTTGATAATTTTTTTATATCTAAGGTAAAATGGCCTTAAAAATAGAAATTTGATGAATTTATAAAATGTAATTTAGACCAAGACTTAATAGATCTAAGCAAAATTAAAAATTCAAATCAAAATAGTCCTAGATAAGAATTCTAGACTAGGAGCAATAATGGAGATTTGATTAATAGACTTGGTTAATATCAATGAAGCATTAAGAAAATATAACTTCACATCTAGAAGCCTCCAAAATAGAGACAAAACTAAAACAAGATGGTCCTCATATTATGAATTAAATATGGGGTGTGTTGGACCCAACAGGTCCCCATCTCAAATTATGCATATCGGGCATGTTAGACCCAACATTTTTGAAGTGATTATCATTATATTTTGATGTATCAATTTTCATATTTATTGTCTGGAGTTTTTCTTAGTTTCATAGCTTTGTGTTGGTCATGATTTTAATCTGATAAATATAATGTGAAAACCTAGTTCAACTCTGATGTGTACAATAGAAGTTTTGTGCCATACTCAAAGATCATGTGCAATTTACATTGAAATTTTTTTCCTTCACAATAATTGGACTTAGTTCATGAAATCTTATGAAATACTAGAAGATCATGTGAAATTACCATCAATATATTGGTTGATGTAGTTTGATTTTATTCTAATGACCAGACCTAGAAAGATCTGAGATTTATGCAGTAGTGCATTTAGAAATACTTTACTTTGACACAGTAAGAATTGTGTTCATAGTAAGGCATTGAAATAATATCTTCATTTCATTTTTATTATTATTTTTGTGATTATTAGTAGGAATAATGTTTTTATAAAGAAATCTTCACCATAACTCAGGACATCACAATCAATGTTAGATCCCAAAAAACCATACAACCTAGAAGAATACAAAATTTGTAACCATGTAATCAAGTTATAAATAAAAGATAAAAACTTTTAAAATGGAATGCAAAGTATTTTATTTAATAAAATTTTAAATATTATATAATTTTAGATAATAAATTAATAGTCTCTTTATTACTTTAAAATCATTAAATCTTCCCCCCATATGTATTGTTTTGAAACCAAATACAACTTTTTTTCTACAAATAACAACATTGTCTTTTTTTCAATACTAGACAAATATA
This sequence comes from Torreya grandis, assembly GCA_037957365.1. Lineage (NCBI taxonomy): Eukaryota > Viridiplantae > Streptophyta > Pinopsida > Cupressales > Taxaceae > Torreya > Torreya grandis. The sequence continues at coordinate 1,825,817 of JARHVA010002090.1, read as the reverse complement.
TGTCAATTTTTCAAAAACATGTGCACTAATCCATTTACAAATCAATCACCATGAAAGCATATTATTCTCATAGCTCTCTAAACATGACAAAAAAAATCGAGATAGATTGTAACAAAGAAAAAATAATGGATAAGACTATATTCTTTAACCAAGACAATCACCAAAATGTAATACATATTAATATACTTTCAAATCAAATATAAAATCTCATTCTTTTAGTTGTAAATATATTATAAATGTACAAACATAAAATGATAAGAGATTGTAATGATAAAAAAATATGAATCTAAAATAAGGGTGAATGTAATGATGATAAAATGAAAAGATTAAATACATGTTGGCTCTAATTTTTAAAAACATCTAAAAATAAAAATTATTACTTGAATTTATATGCAGCATATGCATAATCTTGTAAAAAAAATCAATATAACATGACTATATATATATATATATATATATATATATATATATATATATATATATATATATATATATATATATATAGTCATATATATAGTCATATATATAGTCATGTTATCTTGAAATTTTTTACAAGATTATGCATATAAAAAATTAAAGCTATACAATAACATAGATCACACATTTATATTATTGGTATTTTTGCATATTCATGTCAATACAAAAAAGGTATTATGTAAAATGTCAAAATGTATTAGTTTACTATTTGTATTTATCAACTGTGTCAACCGGAAGCAAGTATTAGTTACAAAGCAAAAAAAATGTTTTACAGTGATGTTCTATACAACATCAGTAGTAGAAATGCCTGAAATGCATGTCGATAATATCAAAAAATTATTATGCCATATCTTGGTAGATATCTTGTATCCTGTAATTCAAAAAAAAAAAATATCAACAAAGCTCAGAATAAGCATTTTTAAACTTTAAAAACATATATACAAATAAAGATTGTGAGAACCTCACTAATTCAAAAACATGCTTCAATCCTGTTCAATAGCATAAATTGTACCATCCATTGCAATTATGAAATTTCTATTCAGCTAAAATTTGCGTAATAAGAACATAATTGTTGAAATATCTTTTCTTATTACTCAAAGGATATTGCTATCAGCATTGGTAGTAAAGTCTTGAGCAAAGGTTTTTTTTAAATGCATTCAATCTTCCCACCTCTTGTATAGACATTGCATGTCAATGCATGAATAAAATAATGTCTTGAATTTAATGGATGTGTTGGACAATTTAAAGAAACATCATGCTTGAGATCTACTTTTAGAATCACATGATAACAATAATCACATGAAGACAAGAATCACATACTGGCTAAAACGGAGCTCAATATATATTTTTTGGTTTTAGTGTTCTCGTAACTTATAAATGTTGCTATTAGCTAAATTTTTTTTTCCTCAACTTGTTCAAACAACAAAAAAAACACAATTGTAAGTTTTTCTTTTTTACCATAAAAATGAAAAAAAAAAAAAAAAAAGAGAGATAGAAAAAGAAACAAGACTTGTCTCAATGTTTGTTGTAATGATTGTCTGTAAATATCTTTTGGTGCTTTCATCAACCAATGGTTCAACAAATGAAGAATAATTTATTTATAATGTCTAAGAACCTTTTTTACCTTTGTGTATGACATTTTTTAAAATGTACATGGGTTGTTTTTTGGACACCAATTGGTCTTGTACTGCATGGAAAACGTGTTGATGTTATTCAACAAGTTAAAACTAAAAACAAACAATAATAGTTAATTAATAAATTAATAAAATCATGATGGTAGATAAAAACAAAGTGCAAATGAATATATACTTTAGAACTATAGTGTTGTATTTTGCTTCTTTGTCCTGAACGTACATGTTAAACTGGTTATTTTTTTGTTAGCAACTTGTTATCAAGGTTCCAAATGAACCTACTAAGAATGAATCATATGATATTATGATATCAATAATTATGCTATTAGGTATAAGTTTACATTTTTTTCAAACCATAGGTATGTTTTCTTTACTTGATTTTGTAGTCAATACAATGCAAAAGGCAGCATCTCCTCTTTCATATTTTTATTTTTCCTTCATTAAGAAATCTAAAACCTAAATACTTTTCCATGGAATAATATATACATTTGAAATTTTTAAATTAATTTGTTGTTGATTTCATTGTTATTATCATTTCTCCATGCACATCAACCAAATCAATGTGCAGAATATATGATTTGGTTAGGAAAATAGGATTTGTAATATGAATAGGCCCATAAAATGCTAAAATATCCCCTTCAAAAGCACTAATGACTTTACCAGTATAAATGTCCAATATTGTGTGTGCATGAACAATTTTTTTTTTTTGCATCTTGAAAGAAAAAAAAGAAAAATGTTTTTTTAACAGTATAATGACAAGATTATAAGTCAAAAATCAATCTTTTTTTTTTTTTTAAAAATATATATTAAATAGCCAATAGAGATCAAACAAAAATGATTCAAGCATCACCATTTTTTATTTTATTGTTGAGCAGAATCAGTTTCATTAGCACTAGATGAAGTCATTGTTGATTCTTGACTTGCTTTTGTTTCTAATTCCATGTTTTTTTCTTTTGTTGTTTTATCCAAATAGGTATACCTATAAAAATACTTAGAACAAATCAAATGAACCATCACAAAAAAAAATTATTTAAAAAAACAACTTCTAAAAAAATCTCTAGTTCCAAGGCCAACCAACAAAAACCACAAACTTCATGATGAAATTTTTTTTAAAAATAAATGTATATTCCTATTAACATGCTAGACAAATAATTACTTTGGTAAGGAAACATAATAATAGATAAAGAGAAGAAAATAAGGTTGTTAAATTGTTCATAACTAATAGACTAATATATTCATCATAGTTACTTGCTTGAGTCAATTATCTTTGGTGAAGAAAAAATAATTTTAACATACATCCCATAATTCAAATTCAATGATTAAAAAATTCTATGTAAATAAAATCAATAAACATTTAGTATATAAACTTTTGTAGAAGATAATTTTCTCACCTGAACCTATTAACTATTTAGCTCAAACTAAAGGCAATTAACTGTCAAGAAAAATGAACAACTTTTACAACTAATAGGGGGGAAAATGCCTAAATAATGACTAGCCATAGTAACTAAAATTTCCCTGTTTAATAGCTTTCCTTTGATTTATTAAAAATTGCATTTATTTGTCATATTGAACATAATATTTTACTTGAGGTTAGATTTAATTTTTAGCTCTACTTGAACATTGTAATCTGCAGTGTATACCAATCATAATATTTTACTTGAGATTAGATTTACTTCCTAGTTATACTTGTACATTACAATATTAATCTTTTACTTAAATTTAAATTTAATTCTTATCTCTGCTTGTACACTATAATAGATATCATATATTTCAAATGGGTATTAAATTGTTTGAATGCATTAAATTATTTTTCTGTACAAGTTCATTGCATATGTGCACCACCAAAACTAGATGCATCTTCCTAACTAAATGTGGACTTATTTTTTGGATATTTGTTATATTAAATTTCTATGCACTTCATACTTTGTTCAAAAAAATTCCCACACTCCATTTATTTCCTGGGTATTGAGTTTTGTCCCATAATAGACAATTTAACAATGTAGTTTAGTCTTTATAATCGCCTTAACTTTAATTTTTTCATACAATGTAGTTTTGTCATATATTTCAAACAGGTATTAAATTGTTTGAATGCATTAAATTATTTTTATATACAAGTTCATTGCATATGTGCACTACCAAAACTAGATGCATCTTCCTAACTAAATGTGGACTTATTTTTTGGATATTTGTTATATTAGATTTCTATGCACTTCATACTTTGTTCAAAATTTTGCCCACACTCCATTTATTTCCTAGGTATTGAGTTTTGTCCCATAATAGACAGTTTAACAATGTAGTTTAGTCTTTATAATCACCTTAACTTTAATTTTTTATCTGGAATATTCTCTTTCCCAAAATTGTTATAATATTGACTTTCATATTTCACATATTCTATGTATTCTAGGCACTTTAGGCTTCCCATAATTTTCTACATCAAAACTCAAAACCACCTGTCACTTATCCATTGGTTCAAATCCATCTATGTATCAATTCCCATGCATATAAACTTGAGTTTTCCTTTTCATGTCATGTTATTTGTCTACATATGCCATGTGTATGGTTTTAGGTCTACCATGCTCCTCGGACTTCATTCCTTTTATCCCTACTTCTCCACAGATAATGTATACCATGTTATGCCATGTGGCACCATCATAGATCTTTGGGCCTTTGGGATACTCTATGTAGTCTCCTAACTTCCACAAGCATGAGCTTTCATGATGGCACCACATGGAATCGTTATGAGGCTTTAGGTTCTGAATTACTTAGATAATTTTCTTTTATTTATATTCAACTATGCTCAATGCAATGTCAACACTTGACCTCTCTTCGTTAAATATCTCAATCTTACATATTCAATGGAAATGAAAAAGTCAAAAACTATACATAATTATTTTATATGTATACTTTAATGTTTCTTTTTACATGGCAAGAAGCGTCAATGTAACTAGAGAAGGATATGTAGCATTTGATGCAGAAAAATCAAAATTGACATCTACTTCACCATCAATAGAGGCTATCAATCCCATCCAAAGCTAAATCACATATGGATACAACAATATTTTTACATGGACTTATATACAACTTTTTATATCAAATTTTACATTTAGGATTAATCAATCACCGTGTTTTTATTTCTTATTCAAGGTATAAAAAGGTTTCACATCCACTTGCTTTTAAGGCAATCTCAATCAACAACAAAGAAGAACAAAATATACTAACTTCCATAGGGACTTGGTTCACGGCACCCTTGTTCAACATGTGTTAGTTTCAAATCATTAATTTTTTAACATTCATTTATTAGGTAGTAGGTTTGCCCTATTTTTTTTCATTTTCACTTACCATTTTTCTTTTCCATTTTCACTTACCATTAATGTAGGGTTTTTTCCATTTTCACTTACCATTAATGTAGGGTCCCATGGTGGTGTAATTCTCCTATAAATTTGGTAAATGAGGTCCCATGAAAATAGAAATATATTTATGTTGTTTTAAAAAAAATCTACCTGAATTTTTTGAGTAGCAATTACTTCGGGAATCATTTTATAACCTAGGAAAGCAATGGGAGGCACAAAAACAATTCCACCCACTTAAAAAAAGTGTACCTTTCTTATACCACATGACATACCTTCAATTTATTGCCACATGTTAATTTTCCTCTAGAGAGAAAAGTAAGGAATCACATGGGACTATGTTATTGCAAAGAGATCATATTTTTCCTCTGTAATGCTCGCAAAGAGAATTTAGTTTTTCCCATTACATGGGAATACAACCTAAGTGTTAATATCATTGACTTATGGTTACCATTGAAAAATTAATCATGATAAAACTATAGTTGTTAACGAAGAAATGTAAACATCACATATGTCTCCAAGTTGAATGTTTAAACATTGAATAATAAATTTGTACCCAAAAAGTGCCATATGTGCCATTAGAAAGTAAAACTTTCAACTTATAAACATATTTGATGGATAAGTTCATCCATTGTTATCTATAGAAGAGCATATACTTGAGACATTCCCTTTTATATGTCAATGGGCCTATGAGGCCTTCTAGATCAGTAACCAATCTTCTACTCTCTATGTCTTATTTCCCTTGATGCCATCAATCAACATTTAAATGTTTGGCCAAAAATATTTTTTTTGTAAAATCATTTGATTTAAAGAATGTTTTTTGTGAGAACATTAACAAGACTGTAACCAGAGTATTTGTTGCCAATTGGGTATTTTTGACAAATTTCACAAATATTAATTCCCATGATCAATTTTTTGAAAAAATATTGACCAATTTTTATTATAAAATGTCCATAAAATTAGTAATTTTGCCAACATATATAGATTCTAGCAATAACTATTGTGTTTCCTTGGAATTTGTTTCTTATACATGTGTTTCATAGTTTTCAATGTAAAAATATTTACCTACAATTAAACACTTTTAAAAAATTGGTAATCATTTTAAAATACCTTGATTGTGACATTGTGGATGTCATTAAGCACCGTGATAATGTGGAAAACACATTTCAAATTTTATTATGCTCCCACCCATTCCTTATGTTACTCCCATCTACATTGGCTTGTTAAAAAACTATATCTGGTTTTACTAAATGTGTCTTCCTCCATTTTAACTAATTTATGTCATTTAATGGACTAATTTCATCTTGTATTAATTACATCAAATATTTACAAATTATGTTGTAACACATGATAACTCCACACACCTCAAAGCATGACCAATTTTTATTAAAAAAATTATTTCACGGTGTCCATATACATCTTCAATGATGATGATAACAAGGAAATGAATCTTTGTAGCAAATATTATCAAGAATACATGTTATTTCAACAACAATTCTTCAAGACTACTCAATAGAACAAGATATCAAAAGGAAGGATTCATTCAAGGACTATAGATAACAGAAGGAGAAGGATCTAGAAAGTTATGTTAAGTTGGTTTCACCCATAATCAACTAATGTTTAACATTCCTCAATCCCCAAAACACATGGAAAGAGTAACATCTCAAGAAGACAATCCTCAATACCACATTCTTCCACCACAATACCTTTACTTTTTATTGAGGTTGAAGGGACAATATAGTTCTTCTATAGAGTATCATGATCAAAATATGACAAAAAATCTTCATCAAATTTTTATAAATATACAATCTTTATCCACAAGGAATAGTAATAATTTAATATTATATTAGCTTTATAATAGAAATAAATTTTAGGTCTATCACTATATAGACATTATATTTTTAAACTTTATCATTTACTAATGTTTTTTCTCTTTCAAGACCCTATCTATTTTGAATCTCTCTAAGTACACACCTTAAAGGGTGTATGGGTAAAGGGGTGGCAAGACCAGTAGTTTTTCCCAAGATTGTTGATTAATTCTATCATACCTAAATCCACTACAAATCCTTCTTATCCAAATCCATATAAAATTCTCATCTTAATAGCCCATAACTAAGAAAAAACTCACTTTTCCTATTGGTTCAGCCATGGTTGGCCCATTTATGAAAGTTACGACCCACAGTACACAACTAGGTTGCCTAAGGTTGATCTAGTTTGATGTCAAAGGGAAACTTTTTAAAATCTAAGTCATGTTGGAACAACCTTATCAAGTAAAATTTAAAAAGGGTTAGGACCTATCCATTTTTATAAAATACAATCTTCACTTCAATCCAATAGAGATGAACATTCATTTTCTCATTATTTCAGTTCACAACTCTACTACATTTGCATTTAAAGGATCCATTTCTTAGGGTTTGCATTGGAATAAAGTTAGCTTATCTTGTGAAAAATCTTGGATGTAAGTAGGAAACTTTTATCTTAAAGATTATTTCAACTATAGTATCATCCTTAAAAATCCACAATAATCTCTTGCAAAGCACCATTGGCCAAGGGAGAGATTGAGACTCAACAGGTTCATTTAAAAGGTAAGTATATATAAATTTTGTTATTTTGTTTGATAGATAGGTACTACATAAGTTAATAGGTTTTAATTTTTAACTCCTTACTTAAGTTACCTCTACACTTAAACTTAGTGTAGCTATAGGGTTTTCTTAGCTTACCATCTTCCACTTTAGGTGATCTAGACCCCCATTTGTCTACCATGATCCCTTGTTTGTTTTATTCAGTTTAAACCATCCCTCATTATGTTATAAGATTTTATAACACTAGATTATATTTAATTTTATGCATCACAAGACCTAGCTAGGATGATTTCATAATATTATTTGCCTATAAACTTTGGAATCCTCTCCTTTAGTGTTGTGTGATAAGTGCCCCCCTTAGTTAGGTTTAGCATATCCAATTTGGAAATGCTCCCAATACACAAAGTATTGCCATAGATTTTATTTGATTACATTCTCTGAATATGGATTTACTAAGTAGGATAAGTTGTGTATCTATCTTAATTTGTTACATACAATCACCATCACATTCTAACATGGTATAAAGATGAAAGAGTCATAAAGACAAATGTTTTCCCAACCTTTATACGATAGTATGAAAGAGGTTAGATAATATGAAAGATGTTAGAATATTTAATTTATCAAATTTTTGAAATCATACTCATATAGAGTCATTATATATATTTAATCCAAGAGAAACATGAATTATAATCCTACACATAAGGCTAGAGTTAGTTATGCCGCCACCAATTTGCTTGTAATTAACAATGCATGGCATTTAATTCTAACACATTTGATAAAATAAACAAGAGATAAACCATGAGGAATTATCTAAAAAAATTTACTTCATTTGAGTATCACCCTACAAGCACCACTTATCTACTGCTCATGAGTATGTTCATTAAATACTAGGAAGACTTGTATTCTTTTTATAGCATGTGTATTGATATAATGATGTTAATTAAATTTAAGAGACCAATCATATCAATGATAAATATTATGTTAAAAAATGAAACAATTTTATCATTATATTCCCTTCTTATAGGATTCTTACCGACCACTAGTTCACAACGCACTAAGGGGTTGTTCTCATTCACATATACACATCATTATTCAACCTAGATTTATTATAATTTTATATTTCATCACATGGGGTTTATTGAGAAAACCATTTTTAATCACTCAAACTAAATTGTCAGAATATATACCCTACTCAATTGTTAATAAAAAAATTTACTCTTTAGTATTATTTTATTTACTTCTTCTAATAAAGGAAAAATAATAAGGAAGGTGACATATCATAACTTATTCAAGTACACCCAAGTAGAGATATTAATATATTTGTATACACCCTCTACATAGTAATACTTGAAATCATTCACTTCACCATTTTGTAGTAATTACTAATTTTATCGAGATGCAATCTTCTGGTTAAGACATATTTATCCCCCTATGGCAATAATTTTTAATCAATCAATGTTACCAATTTTGGTTTAATAAGTAGTCATCCCCTCGTAACAGGATATCCAAAAATTTAAAAATCAATAATGATTACAAAAAATTAATTACAACACATGTGAGCATTCAACAACAAGAAACATCATATATATTAACACATGTCAATTAACATACTTGAGAGTTAAATATAGTGAAGATGGTCAAGCAAGGTTACTCATCTCATGGTTATAACCACCATTCCAAGTGAAGAAGGTGAAATCCTAAAGAGCCTACATTTACTAAAGGTAGGAACAATATTGATTTTTAATATTTGTAAGCTTCCATGATCCTGTAAATTTGAAGGAGTTGTTTATGGAACCATCATGGTGAAAAAAATTAAATTTTCATTTTCATTCAATTCACAAGGCTAGAGATGATTTTCATATTCTTAAGAAAGAGGACATCTCATAAATATTATTCCATAATAGTTATCATTGATTTAATTAAGGGTTCATCATGAGGAAGTTATTTCTCTTGAGTTTTATTATTCTTCTAATAAATTTCATCCCACACTATAATCTACAAACAAGTTTTTATCAGCATAAGCTAGTAATGCATATCCAAGCTAGTTAGGGACAATAATATCTGAATGTAATAATCATAATCAACAATAAAAGCCAAAAAAAGTAAGTACATGCTCAAAACCATTATATTTCCTAATGTTTACCTTAATACCCTATTATGACTTTTTTCACTATATATCACCTTTGCATTATATCTCACTTAAGAATCCATATAATATTTCATCACAATACCAATATATCATACTAGTATAAGCTAAAATCTCATTATGCAATGAATCAAAATAATTCATTAAAAGGCTTAAATAAAGGTGAATAAGAACTTATATCTACACCTACCAATCATATGATAGACTAGCCATAAGGCATGCATTTCCAAAATTATTATCTATTATCTAAAGCAATCAAACATAAGATTATAGAGTCCTCATGAATGTTTTATGAGGTAACATCCATCATGGATAAGTAGTTTTAAAGCTATCTAACCCTCAACTCTCAAAAATTGGGTAGGGATTTCATGACAAGATAAGGTAAATGTATTTTGTATTGCCTCATTTATCATATTATTCTATCAAGATTGCCCTCTCATCATAATTTCCTCATTATTAATTTCGTGTGAACATAATATCATTTTATTCACAACATACATATCATACTCATATTATTATTACCATCTATAACATACTAATATTATTTTTTAAGTTATGTTATTATTCCATGCCAAGGCAAGAGACTATATGAACCACTTTTAAATTAGTATGTGTTTGCTCAGCCAATCAAAATTTTTAAATATATATGAATTTAATAATTGTAAATTTTTCTTAAATTTTGTCATATAAATATTGGAATATTCTCAAAGTGATATTTGAGAATATTCCTGAGACTTTAATGCAACTATAAATATACCTCATTTCAAAAATGACAAATAAAATAACATTTATTTGATAACAATTAAAGCACTATAATTAAATAAATGATGAAAAGTTACCACTACATTATCACGAGAAAACTAAAAGATAAAAATTAGTATGTTGTAGTAAGATTGTATGTGTACGTATGAAATTGAAAAGGCAAAGTAGGTTATCAAATTATCATCCACCTTAATCTTGGAAATAATTCAATCACTTATCCTCTTGTGTGAAGATTGTATGTGTTGGTTTTAAATTTATACCATATAAAAATTTATTAAATCACCATATAGGATTTGATTTCAAAGCATTAAATGTACATCAGCTACAATGAACATTTATTGAATGGCATGAGTCAGATCTTGGTAAACTACACAACATCTAATTTTTATTATTCATGTAGTACTTCTCAACCCCATATCCATGGTCATTACCCCAAAAAAATTTGTTACGATATGAATTTAATTTATTTTAGATATTAACGTTCATAAAAGGCCAAGAATGGCTTATGGGATAAAAAATATAATACATGGACCAATACATAAAAGGAGTGCCAAAAGCATCTCCAAAAATAGAAATTAGAAACAACAAATCAATTACAAGAAGGTTGAAGAACTTGAAACCAATAGAATGTATGTTGTCTGACAGATCTGGACCAAGTTTTTGTGCATGAGATATCTTAAGATTCCTAAAATTAGTTATTTTCAAGTAAGAACTGATATGTCTGTAATTATTTGTATCTAAGGAGTTCAATTTGAGGGTTCTTTGCCAGAGTTGAATTGTCTACAAATAAACAAAGCTACACATTTCTGATCTTCATATCAAATTCGGCTCCTTAAAGATCCATTGGAATCTCTGAAAAGATAATTTAACTACATGTTCACAAGTTAACTAAACTTATTATGACCAAAACTCCCTCTAAAGCCAAGCTTGCCCAAAACCCTTATAGAATTATTCTTAGAAATAAAAAAAGACAATACTTGTATAACAAATGAAGAGCTACCATTTACCAAATCCAGTTCAATCCCAAGTCTTTATGGAGATCATTTTTAATCAAAAAATTTATTTGTGCCATTACCAACCCACATACATGGTTTACATATACTACCTCTCTCTACGATGCTCCCAATTAGGCCCCCATCCATTTGAATCCTAGACCACCTAACTATCATTTCTTCATCGACAAGATGGTCCTTAAAGCCATCTATAAACTCAAATCTAATAAATCCCAAGAGGTGGAAATTTTAAAAGTTGAATTCTTCCATCATAGTCCAGTTGTTCTTGTTGTCCACATTTCCAATCTTTTTAATTGTATTGTTCCTCATGGTCTTCTCCCCACTTGGACATCACATATTATACATCCCATCTTCAAATCTGGACATTCTCTTAAACCTAAGAACTATTGTACCATTATGATTGGGCATACTTTGACTAAGCTATTTGATATAGTAATTGATGATTATATCTCACAGTGGAAAAAGAAAAAAATGGATTAGGGCAAAAGGTCAAGTATTTAATTTAGAAGGAATCACTAAAAAATTATCACATATTCACTTTGGTTGCCATTATAGAGGAAGCAAAGGCTAACAAGCAAAAGGTCTATTGTTGTTTTGTAGACTTCTGTAAAGCATTTGATATAGTACCAAAGCATCTTTTGATCCAGAGGCTTAAAGAATTGGATCTTTATGACATGGTAATTTCTATTGTCATGACTTTATATGAGAAAAATTTTGGGCATATTCATACCAAAATGGGCACTACTAATGACATACATAGTACCATAGGTGTGAAACAAGGTTGTCCACTCTCACCTACACTTTTTTGGCTCTATATTGATGAATTAGAGAATTGTATCTCCACATACTCAAGTAGCATGAAAAATTGTAGCCTCTTTGGGATATACATTGCTATTTTATTGTTTCCAAATGACATTATTTTACTTTCGCACTCAATTATAGGACTTCAAAATCAGCTTGATGCATTAAGCAATTTTTGTGATCAGAAAGGCCTTGAAGTAAATCTTGTAAAGACAAAAATCATGGCATTCAATACAACCAAAAAAGTAGAATCTACAATGAATTTTATGTACAAAGTAAAATAGGTTGAGGTGGTGTACTCTTACACCTACATAGGTGTGGTTTTATCTAGACCACCTTTTAGCTTTGTTCTGGTAATAGAAGCAAGACTGAGCAAAGGGTATGTAGTATTGATAGCCTTGGAAAGACAATGTTTTTAGCTCTAATTTCAAGATATTCAAACAAAGATTTGAATTTTTCATACATTGGCTACACTAGCACTATTATATGGATGTGATGTTTAGGGTCCATATTTGAGATAGAATGACTTCAACCATATGCAAAGAGTTTTCATTTCCATGTTATCAAAGAATATTCAAGACAAAAGAATGATTCCTCACTCAATTATTCTTACAAAGTTTAGGGTTTGTCCTCTCTTTATCTCTTTGATTTTCAATGCTATCACTATGTTGTATGGGCTCCAATGCATGGCAGATTCTTTTTTGGGTCAAAATAAGTATCCATATTTGGCACTCCGATCTTCTATGTAACTTGTCAAAAAAGGATGCAAATCTTGTTGGTATGCAAGAGTTATGACTCTCTTTCAAAATTTAAATATTGATATTGAAAGACTCCCTCTTCTTGGGTTTTTTTATTAATGTTCCTCAACCCACTAAACATGATGTTAACAAGGGTATATGATAAGAACTCACTATGTCTTATTTGAAAGCTACATGGTTTGCTCCAAAAGAGCCTTTGAAACTGAAACTTCTTCACTATTTTCAATTTTATTCCTCCTTCCATGAAGATACAATTAAAATTCATGAATACATGAAGAAGTTGTTGCCTTCATGCCTAAGGATCCCTTTAGCTCAGTTTTGCATTTTCTCTCACCCGCTACATATGGAATTTGATCATAACCTCCCCCAACATGAGCGTATATGTCAGTTGTGTTTTCTAGAAATTGAAAGTGAAGAGCATTAAATATTCAAGTGTCCCATATACTATGAAATTCATGGTAGATTTTATTGTCTTTTCAGATATTTCAATAGATCTTTAAGGAGCCTCATTCGATATGAAGATTAGAAATGTTTAACTTTGTTTATTCATGAGACACTTCAAATCTGACAAAGAACACTCAAATTGAAGTCCTCAGACACAAATAATTACAAGCATATCAGTTCTTACTTCCAAATAACTAATTTCAAGAATCTTAAGAGATCTCATGCAAAGACAACTTGGTCCAAATCTGTCAGACAACGTACATTCTATTGGTTTCAAGTTCTTTAACCTCTAGTAGTTGATTTGTTGTTTCTAATTTCTATTTTTGGAGATGCTTTTGGCACTCCCTTTATGTATTGATTCATTTATTGTCTTTTATGTCACATAGGCCATTCTTGGTCTTTTGTAGACATTAATATCTAAATTAAATTAAATTCAATTAGCCAAATACATCCATTGATGTGTTAGCTAACGATTCATTTTATATGTTTTGCTTACATGAAAAATGAAATGATTTCATGTCTATACTTGCTCTCTCTTCATGCAAGGACAATATCTATAATATATTTGTAGTAATTATTTCAAAGTTGTGACTTTTAATTACTTTCAAATAATTTCTTATGCATACACATTTTTGGAATCTTGGTATACGTTATGAGTACACCATGTTGGGATATAAATAATAACCATATTTATCAAAATATTAATACTAAATAATAATGATTATTGAACAAGATAAAATGAATAACATAAAAAAAATTGAATTTAATGTCAATGACCCCAGAAAATTTAACAATAAACAAGTGTGACCATCTAACAAGGAGGGTTTCTAGGACTGTTGGATAACATTTAAATCATTAGAAAATTAAGTAGATATCATCTTCCCTTGACCTAAGACAATTGTTGTCCATGAAGTAAGAATTAATAGCTTCAATATCTAAACCCCTTTTATTAATAACACACATTTCTTCTTAAAGGCCATTATAATTTATAATATTAAATTTATAAGTTACGAATAAATTTTACTAACGTTAAGAAACTTATCCACAAGGTCTCACTAACATAGCTATTACATCTCACTTATAAGTTACAAATAAATATTATCAAATTTTAGACTACTTAACCACATGGTTTTGCTAAAACAACTATTATGATTCATTTAAAAAAGTATTATGAATAAATAAATTAAAAAAAATATATCATTAGAGTACTAGCGTGCAACTCGTTTAATTATATTTTCTTCTTTACATGTACAAATTGAATCTCCTCTATTCCCCTAGTCACTATCAATAGTTAATAATGAAAACAATACCAACCTGAGCTAATTAAAACCAGTCCTTACAAGTTGTTTCTTGGCTCACCATCTGCATGAGACAAATTATGAGCTTTTGTATTTTTTATGTCATGAAAATAGAAAAACAACTAATGAATCCTTCACAAGGAATGCACCATTAACATTTTTGATCGCACAAATTATAAATTGATGGGACCGTTCCATAAAATTCACTGGAATGCCAATTTATATTTAAAAGGCTATGCTCTACCAGTATACTATTCATATTTTTAAGATCGAACCCACCCCATGCAATGTTTCATCCCCTTTTCCAAACAATCCTCTATTTGGTTTGAAAATTTGATCAATGTGCAATGCTCAGAACATGCAAATTCAATTGAGTAAAATAAGAATGGAAACAACGATGTCGTAATGAAGATTCCTCACTTAAAAGCAGATGGCCCACTTCTTGATTTAAGGTAGTCGACCAATGCATTCAGCAATGGTAAATTAAGGTGGATGTTATTGTAGCCAGAGATTGACTAGAAAGCGAGATTTAAAGAAAAACTGTATCTTTAAACAAGACAAGCCATCCAACTTTTGAAATACAGGGCAAGCTACTCACCTACACAATGCATAGCATATAGGCAAAAATATGATACAATATTACAGAGTAATTCCAACATCAATATTAATATGTATTAATATTAAAATCAATTTCAAAGGACAAGTCATACATTATGATATGGAAAACATTAAAGATTGCTTTTTCAGTTCTTTAAATTGCTATATATTTGTTAACAAATAATATTGGCTTTGATATATCTCATGTTAATACCTTGTTTTCTACCAAATAAAGATCAAATACAACATGCTATTCAATACAAAGGCAGGTACCAGTCACTACACGGCCCTTTTTTAATTCACTAAACAACATGATCAATCCCTAGCCATATGCCAAGGTTGGTCTTCCAACAAGCTTCTTTAATGATATTTTTAATCTAAAAATATTCCCAAAAAAAAAAAAAAAAAACCATAATTGAAAAATAAGACTACTCAGATTATACACCAAATGCAAGATTTCCTCTAACACTCAATGGGAAATTTGAGTGCATCTAAAAGAAGAAACACTAGATATTGATCCAAAAAAAAGCACAGAAGAACACACACAAGGTAGTTCACATACATACTAATCAATTAAAATTGTTGTCATGTTTTCTTAAGTAGATAGCTGACTAATGTTTTCTGGTTTTCTTAACAACAATGAATTGAATTTATTTGAAATTTAAACAGCTCGTTTATAGCCTGAAACTTAACAAACCAACAAAATATCCCCAAACCCCATATTTCAAAACTCCAGATATCACCCATTTATGAGGCAAGTATTGATATAAAATTATATATTAATGGCCACGGCCAGAGTAACTTCAAACAATTATATATTATGAAGTTTCATCCATCTATCATTAAAATTATAGAGATGGGCCCCCTTTTAGTGTCCATCTAAAAGGCTCTACAAATCTATTAACTCCTTTGCAAATATACAAACCAATAGACATATATATTTCAATCATTATTCATATACTTTTCTAAAGAGACCTGAGCATACCATTCACAATTTTTAAACGGACTGCATAACATATGTCATTTGATTTTTAATAAAATTATTAACACAACCATAACTTCAAGAACACGGCCTCTCATATCCATGAAATAATATAGAAAATGGCACGCCCTGTGTAATAGTGCAAATAAGCTAAAAAAATTATAGTTATACCAAATTGATAATGTACCAAACCCTGCTACGCTGCCATGCATATTACTATCAGGGATATTCATGTAATTATTACTCATTCCCCAGCTATGTTTAACACCTTCAGAATATTAATACAGATATAAGAACATCGTATCCAAATTGACAAAGCTCAGATTATGCCTATCACATAGCACAGAACAAAAATAGACTAAGCAAAACCGAGAAATCTTTGGAGAGCACATGATCCCCATAATTCAAGCTCACAAGAATTATGTTATGTATTTGGTTCGAGGCTGTCAGAATTCGAACCAGATCTTCGCGGCTTCAAGCAAAACTTTCCTTTCTGATCTTAGCCACCATTTTCAGATAAAAACCACTTACTACGCACCTGGACAAACTTGCAGATTCTTCTCGGTTATACGGACTTAGTATATTTCATACCTAATGCATATGGCTACGGTCATGAAATCTCTATGCCAGCATAGATGACCTGTGCCAAGGGAGCGCCTTCCTCCTTCTATCAGCTGGCTATAGCGTGCGTGAAGTAGGATTAAAGGGATAAGCATTTAAGTGACTTTAAAGAAGGCAATAGTACGTAGTAAAGCAAGGGAGAATCATAAGGGTATGGAGGCATAATGGTGTTTGTTAATAAAAGAATCAAATGTAAAAGTATTATAATAAAAAAGTAAGATAAAAATAAATTGTATTTATAAATTACAATCATAGAAAATGATATAAATATTAGTATAGTTGTATGTTATTCTGCGTTTAAGAATTCTAATTTTTATAAGAAATATGATTTAGACCGTGAAGATCTATACCCATTCCTAAAAAGAACATCTCAACATATAGTAAAAATGAAGAGATTTTGTTAAAAGGGGATTTCAATGCAAGGACAGAAAACAAGCAAGTCAACATTCTATCAAGTATGTGGATCTAGACATAAATCCATTTTGGATGGCAATAGAAGAAAATTAGCAATGGAATAGGGCTTCAGAGGTTAGACATGGGGTTATCACACACTTTGGAGAAGAGTTATTAGGCTTATGTAGTATACATAGCTTAATTATTTATAACAACATGAGTAAATGGGAATAATCATGAAAGTACACGTGCAAGACACACAAAGTGCACTGTAATAGATTATGTTATATACTCACAAAAATCTATACCTAGAACTTACGTCTGATCACAACTCAATATGAAACTCCAATTACAAAGAGACAATCAACAAGATCAACACACCAGGGTCATCCAAAGTAAGCCTCAACCCAAAGGAAACATTCTCTTGACAGATTAAAATCAACAAGCCTTTAGAGTGGCACTAGTTAACAAGATGCAAGAAGGGGGAAATAAGGGAGCAAAAAATAATGCTACCAAGTACACAAAAAGTGAGAGGCTAATGAACACTATTTAAGATGTGTTAAAAACACGCAAGAGAGTTAAAACTAAAAAAGGAAATAAATAATGTTCTGGCAAACCCATGGTATGATGAAGAATGCAAGACAACTCAGATATCACTAAAAGAACCAATAGGGAAACCAAAGCAAAAATAAAGCATATGAACAAATAGTAAGGGCAAAAAAAGAAGACTATACTAGAACCTAAAGAACAATGTTGATTTACTTAGAAAAACATGAACCAAAAATATTTTGGAGGGAACTTCGCAAGGAGAAAAGGCAATCTAAGAATAACACAACAGTAGGGCAATGTTTGAGTACTCAAAAAATTGTATGAGTGTGAAATTGAACAAGTTACACCTCCCATAATAGGTGTTAATGAAGAGATTTTCACAACAAAAAACATCATACAAGGGATTAAAAAGTTAGCAACAACAAAGTTCTTGACATAGACATCTTACAAGTAGAGTATCTAATATGTGGGGAAAATATCATAGCACCTCAAATCAAAGAAATTTTTAATGAGGCCATCCAAAAAGGCTTTCTGATAGAATGGACAACCAGCTTAATTGTTAGACCCTAGATTTTGGCTAAGTCCTTTTTGGAATAACCAATATGGGGAGGCATGATGTAAAAGACCATGGCATTGGAGTCCATGGTGCGGAAGGAATAAGTTAGAATGAATGTGCATAATAAATGGAAACCCTGAGAATGAAAGACTCAGAACTAAGCAGAAGACTTAGAGAGTGCATAGGAAGCAGGAAATGTTTAGGGAGTGATTTGTAGGGATGAAAGAGACTAAGTCAAGCATGAATCTAACACTAGCCCATGGTAAGATAGGTGTTCAATGACGAGGATTTAACATCGAAGAGAGAATATAGGGGCTTAAAAGCCCAAGTCCTTAAGAAATCTATGTAATTGGCCACCATGACTCAAGTATGTTGATGATCGTTGGCAAGTCACTATAAGTGTAATTATTATTGTAACTGCTTGGTCAAGGAAAACCAAGTATAAATACCCCTAGATATAAATTTGTAAGGTCATTGATGTGATTGAGGATATTGTTGTCGACATTGTTATTATACTTGCCCATAATATTGAGAGTTATACAAGTGGCTTATACTATACACTTGAATTACGTAATCTTTGAATCACTTATCAATATGATGAATGGAATTTGTGTTACCTTAATATTGCTACTTTGATGACTATGGAGATAAAGTTATTCGTTGTCATGTATGATGTTGTTCAGTTAATCGAGTTTAGGATCATAGTGATTGTTTACACTCTCTTTCTCTTTTTCATCATTGAGTAATAAAAGTGTTACGATGGATTATAGAATAAGCATAGTAATGTGAATGTTTTCAAGCTCCCATATCTGTTAGTACACCCTTGCACAAAAAAATTGTATGATTATATTTTTGAGCTATAGATATAAACTACTATAAATAGTAATTTTAACCCATAACTATAATAACATCAAAGAGAGAGAAATATAGGAATAATTAGTAATTAGAAATTAATGCTTACCATCACCTTGTCCCTAATGGATTCCCTCCAAGATTTTTCAATCGATTCTTCAATGCTTTTTTATTTCATTATCGATTGCTTGATAATGGCTTCAAGATGGATATAATGGCTTCTTTGGATGCTAGAGAGAGTGCAAGAGAGTTTGAGTGCTTGTAATAGCTGGTAAATGGATGCAAGAATAGTTTTTAAGATTTTTAATTAGTTTATCCATTTTCCCAACATGGCTATTTCTAGGTTGATGGAGGAGGTTTTAGAGAAATTTTTAATTCATTTAGAATTCCCTAGTTTAGAGAATTCTACAAATTTAGGAAGAGTTCTAGATCTAGAGGTTTCTAGATAAGATTAAGGGATGGTAGGGATTGGTTAGGGATTTAATGGGGTTTAAGGCTTATAAGGATGTAGGAAAGGTTACAGATAGGTTAGTAGGTGGGTAGTTGAAATAAATATGAACTTTTAATTGGCAAGTGGGCTAGTGGCTAGTTAATAAATAGGATTAGTAGTTAAGTAGGATGTTAGTGGGATAATGTGGGGATTAATATGTCATAGAGGTGTATAAAGGTTAGTAGCATGTAAGAAATATTTAATAGGAAATAATATTTGATTAATTGGTTAGGATTATAGCTATGGGATAAATTTGCGAGATTAATATGAATAATTAGGGTGAGCATATTGAAGTGTATATATTTTCCCCCTCTTTGAAAGGGCATTATGAATAATGAAGTGAGGAGTAATGGTATTTTGAAGAACCATTGTGTGGATAAGTTAGTAAAATGAGGTTGCATGATACCCCCTCAAGGGGACATACAACGAGGAACGAATCGAATGGCCACTCGAAAAGAGATCCCCAGGGTGGGTAGAAGACTAAGACAATGAGGGGTAGGATTAGCCCGAGTGCTTATTGAGCTACAATAAGATGCCCCAAGTAGAAATGTAAGGGAATAAGGTTGCCAGTGTAAGACAAGTCTCAAGTGGGAATGTTCCTGAGCAACGATGATTAGCCTCGTAGGATGAGTCATTAGTAAAAGATGAATGCCAAGGAGAGAGGCAATTGGATTCAAATGATAAGATGAATATTCCTGAGATAATGACATATGTCTAGGAAATAAATAGATTAAATAAGCCCTAAACTGGAAACATTTCCCAAAAAAGGATGTATGCAAGGGATAACTATAGGCCAATAAAGGATATTTGACAAGTGATTAGAGACTATAAATAGATTTGAGCTAATGGGTGTAGCTCAACATGATTTAATAGATTTGAGTAACCTGAAGGGGATGGGATGGTATTGGTCATTGGTAATGGCTGAGATATCCTTGGGTAATAAAAAGTGTCCAAGTGTTGCCTACATAATCTAAAAATACTTCAAGGTGATGTAGTTCTGACTCAAGGTGTTGGATGATAAGTGGGGAATGGAAGGCCATGCCTTAGAAAATGATTTAAAAATGACTTGGGGATAGAGAATAATGATTGATGATGTGATTAAATGTGATAACGGGATGTATAAAGGGATATGGGAGTCAAAATTAGTTGATCGGATAGGAAGGTATGGTTAGTGGGGGTCAAATGGAGTGAAGGGGGTAAAATAATAGGGTTAATTGGGGGTTAAATAGAAAAGTGGGGGGTAAAAAGAGTCATTTACACTATTGGTTGTTTGTGATTTGAACTCTGGAGATAAAAATGATGGATTGCATCCCACAAGCATCTCACCATGAAGAGAGGGTCCAAGAGTTTGACAGGGTAGCTAACGTAGGACCACTGATGAGTACCCTAAGCCAACTTAGTCATATCCATCTTTCATGCATTTATATCTTTCATTAACTAGGATTATGAATAGATAATGGAAAACCACCTCTGGGGGCATTGTCCCTAGGCATTGTTTTTTAGTTGTAAAGTATAGTATAACACTCGCAAGATATCATCTTTCAAAACTACATGTGCTGAACTGTGGTTTTATAATACCATAGTGAGTGATCAATGGTATCACAATACTACACAGGGGGAAAGACAGTCTTACAAAATCACAAGTTTTGAGAGGCAATTTTGTCATAACTATGGGTTAGGGTTAATAGGGAGATACGATATTAAGGAAAGTAAGATTTAGGGATATTTAAGTAAGGGGATAGGAAGGGGATGGGGGATGAGTGAGTTAGATAGGTGGATAGATAGGTAGGATAGGTAAATGGGTGATTAGGTTTGGTATGGAAGTTAGATGGGAGTAATTACTTAGATAGGATTGGGGTATTAGAGAGGTTGGATGGGTTAAACAAGAAGGGTAGGTTTGATTGGTTAGATAGGATAGGCATGATGGATGGGTGGGATTAGATAGATAGATAAGTGTGAATGGATAGATAAGATAGTTTTTATGGGTTGGATAGATAGAAGTGGTGATTGATAGATTGATAGTGATCATGTATTAATGGGTTGTTCATGGTGTAGGAGGACTTAGGAATCTTAGTTTCCATATTAAAACCCATATTAGTTCTGCATGAAATTCACATGATGACTCCAGTAGATTATAGAGCCTTAGAGATGACTGGCCTCTATTATATTATAATGATTCTAATTATATGAATAAATAGGGTGCTTATCATAGCATTAGTGGAATTGTGGCACTCTGATACCAGCACATTTCATTTCATGACAAGGGAGATGAATATGACCCTATATCATTTTCTACGTATTTATCGATTGTCGAAGAGAGATGATCTAATCTACTGAAGATCACGTGTACTAGCTACTATTATGTAGAGATTATGTAGGCACCTACAGTTTGGGGTGGAAGACATGAGGATAGACATTAACAGAGCATTCAAAGATGAGTTAGTTGATAGGTTGACTCTAGTGGTTATGTATCTTATCACTAGCATACTATTTCCAAACAAGAATGGGCAGTGATTTCATCTTAGGTTGGGAGATGTAGTTACGAACACAATTTAGGATTTTCATGTATTTGCCTGGGGTCCCACAGTTTTATGCCATTTGTACAAGGAGTTTCACATGGGTGTATACAGAGGGGTAGCTATCTTTGATCCTTCTTTGTTGCTTCATATTTGGAGCTAGGTGCATATAGCAATTGATAGACCATTAGATACATGGGGAGGCAGAGAGCCTAGTCAGCCTCTAGTTTTTAGTTGTTATATCATTTTAGGAGTACAGAGAGCACATGCTAAAGATATGTGGTTCTACAAATAAGATTTTTATGGTTTGATAGTTGATCAAATCACATAAATTCCCTATAGGTAGGTCCAATGGGGATGGAGGGATGGATTGATGACATAGATGTTACAAGATTCATGTTGATAGAGTGCTACCTAACTGGGAATTAGGACTATATTATTGAGCATTATCATCTTGATAGGGTTTAGAGATAGTTTGGATGGCAACAAGACATCCTAGGAGAGGATCACCTATTTGTTCATAGTGATAGGGAAGGGCCCTAGTGGGGGAGAATAGTGGATAGGGTATTAGCAAGGGTAGACTATGTGAGTATTACTCCTATTATATGGGATTACCAGACTCCTATAGTGGATCCAAGAGTTAGAGTAGCATATATAGGGTGGTGGTTATAGATATGGCCCCAAAAATTATTGAGACCTCCATGGGGAATGAGGAAGAGAGGAATGATATGGAGGCTATTACAGGCATAGGCCTAGTTGAGGAGGTGATGGGCTCAGAGAGCACAGCCCCAGGCTCAGGATGGGTAGGATGGATAGGATGCTCAAGATGGGTAAGATAGGGGTGATATATCATTGATGGTTATTGACTATGGCAATTAGGGGATAAGAGAGAGAGACCAGGCTATGGGTGGAGGAGATCAAGCAAGGAAAGGGACAGGCCCTCCAAACCATCGATCAGTACAAATGATCAGGCATATCTAGATAGGTTGAGATAGGAGGTATAGGCTAGGGCTATGGAGGTAGTGGGGATTACTGTAAAGCATTATAGGTACTAATTATAGGTGGTAGACTTATAGCATTAGATCATACAGAGGGATATTCAGATGGGGCCTATATTAGGTTTGCTCATAGGCTTTTTGGGATAGGTTGGGGTGAAGGATGCACAGATTGCATCCTAACAAGGGAAGATGAGCTAGAACTAGGCTAGGGATGGTCATATTATGTCCTTATAGAGGTACATCCAGACATGAGATGTGTAGATAATGGTTGTTTAGGGGCAGATTAGCCAGATTCAAGTGAGATTGGGCCAAAGAGAGGTGGAGTTGTAGGTGGTTGAGAGGGCCAGGGAGGAGGATGGTGTTTTATTACATAGGTAGGGTCTAGGGGATTTTACTAGGTAGATCTTCTACTTGACAAGTGAGGCACAATATTATAGAGATTTACATGAGAGTATAATGCCAATAGGCTAGCATGACCCATATTATAGATCCAATACTTATTTTCATTCAGTGCATCATCTAGCGAGGAGACCTCTTAGACAGTGGTGATCTAGATTTTTTGAGACATGATGTATATTTTGGACATGTATTTTTATATTTAGCACATGTATGCCCATGGGGACCATTTTGTATTTATATATTTTGATGGGACTTTATGGATATTTTATATGATTATGGGACTTTTGATTATGATATTGTGATTATGGTTTGATCATGTATTGGATGTTGTATTGATTACATTAGACATTAAATTTACATGAGATTTTTAGACATGGATGTATGATTAGAGTGTTTGACATATATGATGATGATGTATGGATTAGACTAGATGGTTTATTGATTATTGTTGACAACATGATGTGATTATCAGATTATGGTTGTTCTTTGTTCATAATGATGTGGATGATCTTTTTATTATTATATGATGTGTATGACATGGTTTAGAGATAGATTTGCTTTATTTTCCATGCAATAATGTGATATTATAATGTAAGGTAAAATGTGGTAACTTATGACATGTGATAGGATAGAGATAGGTAGTCCTTTGATTATAATCATATGTCTCACAAATTGTTATTGGGTAAATTCCACCTGCATCAAGGAGGGGAGCAGGAGGGTTAGGTTGGTTTAGTTAGTAGGCTAGGTTGGTCAAATAGGATAATGGAATGATTTGGGGATGGATATGGATTGTTTGGGCTTGAATCCATTGGAAATGTAGGCAACCCAATTTTACTATTGCACTTTAATTAAAAGTGTACCTATGACATTAAGATAGTCAAGGTCACATTGATTTAGAGTGTGTAGGGGTTGGGATAGGGAAATCCATTGATGACGTGCCCAATTTTTATAATGGGTAGTCATTTAGGACCATCTGTGTTCCCATAATTAAAAAAAAAGACAAGACAATGTATTTACAAAAACTAACACTTAACAAGACAATGATAAAAAGGATTAAGACAAATCAAAAAAAATACTTTAATAAAATATTTGCATGGCACAATATTATTAACAAGATGTCTTAATGAAAATATTTATATGTGAATTAAAAGAGTTTATATATATATATATATATATATATATATATATATATATATATAGAGAGAGAGAGAGAGAGAGTCAATAATCAATATATAGATATGTCCTAATCAAGGCTAGACTAAGAGAAATTATTTTAAGAACATATATAAATGGATATTCTCAATGTTTGTTAGCCAAGTGGGTTATTTAAAAAAACACCCAAGAATGGTAAATAGTACCCAATAATCTTTGATATCATCGAGACAAGGATCAAACCGATTATAACGACAATCCTAAGATTCAAAGTGAACTTTTAGGATTCGGTTATGTATAAAACATATCATATATCATGGAGGATAAATATTTTATGAGCCTTCTTTAATAATGAGGTTAGTGGGTGTATATGTGTATTTCCTTAAGTAATGAATGGGGATGGATAAAATTGGGTGTGATTGAGATTGATAGGAAGAATAGTTGTCTAGGAGGATTTAATTAGGGTTGGGATTAGGATGTCAAAATGGGACTAGTGGTTTTAAAAGTGGATTAGATGTTCTACATAACTCCTAAATAGATATCCCCTTTACACTTTCAACAATAATTTATCCCATTTATAAAACTCATATCTTTTGATTTTCCAAAGCATATATTTTATACCCACTATTAGGATCAGGGTCATATGGGGAGTGAGTGGATAGGATGGAAATATGGGATAAGTGGTATGGTGATGGATGGATGTGCCCCCAAGTGTGTATTTCTATAGACGAAGGATACTTTAAATCCCTCTAGGTATAGAACTACTTCAAGTGCATAATTTTCATGAGATCGTCAAGCTCATCACCATCTAAAGTGGCCAATTTGTAGGCTCCTATTCCAAATTTTATAAGAATAACATATGTCCCAAGCCAATTTGATTCAAATTTACCCTGTTTTCATGCTTAGCATTGGTTTTTTTCTAATTTTTGTTTAGGATTAGGTCACCAACTTCAAATTCTCTAGACTGGATATTTTTGCAATATTGGCCCTTAAGTTTATTCTACTATGACCTAATGTGATCAAGGGAATTTTATCACTTCTCATCCAATATATCTAGTTCCTATAGTCATTCCTATCTATAGTTATTATCTATTATCATACCTTAAAGATATATTCTTAATGAGTGGAGCTCAACTTCACTAGGCAAGATTGCTTCTACTCCATATATTAGAGAGTATGGAGTAGCCCCAGTAGGCATTTGAATGTTGATTTTATAAGACCAAAGTATAGGATATAGTTGAAGATGCCAATTTCTACTATCATCATTGACAATTTTCTTAAGAATATTGAGAAGCATTTTATTGGTCGCTTCTACTTGTTCATTACCCTAAGGATAGTAGGGTGTAAAGAAATGTTGCTCAATGTGATAATGATTACACAAGTCTTTGACTTATTTATTTTTAAAAGATTTGACATTATTTAATATGATTTTAGTGGGGATCCTAAAGTGGAAATTAATTTGATTCAAAATAAATTTTGATATTTGTGTACCTACTGTATAAATTAGCAACATTTGCTTTTACCCATTTCGTGAAACACTCTGTAGCTGTGATAATTAACTTATGTCCATCCAATGATGTAGGATTAATCTTTCTAATAAGATCTAGTCCCCATATTTAAAATAGATATGGGTTCATCATAGGTTTTATCTCTTGTGCAAGGGCATGGATGAGGTTTCTATGCTTCTAGCAGGATACACACTTGCATACATACTGGCAAGCATCATGATCCATTGTGGATCGATAGTATCCAGTCTAGAGTAACTTCTTGGCTAGGTCTATCCCACTGACATGACCTCCACAAATACCATCATGGACCTCCTTGATTGTGAGAATAGCCTCCTCTAATTTGAAGTATCTTAACAAGGTCCCATCATAGCCTATCGATAGAGCATGTTGTCAAGGATGGTGTAATGGGATGTCTTATGGATGAAGGATTTACATTGGTGGTGATTGAGGTTTGGTGGTAGGACATTATCATGGAGGTAAGTGTATATTTCATGGTATAAGGGTTTATTGGGATTAGGTATGACACAAATTTGATAATGAGCCATTATTTGATGAGTAGGCAATAATAATTGTTCGATGAGAAAGTTACCTTCAAGAACATCCTCTAGAAGATCTATTAAAGAACCATTAGTGGCCATTGAGTCAGCAACTTTGTTACTTCCTCTAGGAACTTGTTCAAAATTTATAGACTTAAAATTTTGCTTCAATTTATCAACCATTTGCTTATAAGGAAGTACCTTCTCATCCTTGGTCTGGAACTCTTCATTCACCTATTTAATAATAAACTAAGAATCACTAAAGACTTGAAGTTGTTGGATATTCCACTAGATGGCAAGTTATAATCTGATAACTAATGCCTCATATTCATCAATGTTATTTATGCAGGGGAAATAGATTCAAAAGGCTTTATGAATTATATCACCTTATGGGGTTACCAAAAAGATTATCACTCTCAACCTATGCATGGTAAAAGAACCATCAAAATATAACTTCCAGCGTATGTACTCCTCAGTTTTCAATTTGAATTCATCAAAGAAGGCCATGATTAATGGTTTTGAGTCTGTGATGGGTGCCACTACTAATTAATCTATAATATTCCCCTTGATGGCCTTTTGATTTACATATTCAATATCAAATTCATCTAAAAACATGATCCATTTGGCCATTCTTCTAGTTAGGGCTGACTTAAAAAACATATATTTGAGTAGGTCAACTTTTGTTATGAGCTTGACTTGGTTATTTAACATGTAATGGTAGAGTTTTTGTGAGGAAAAGACCACATCCAATCAAGCCTTCTCTATAGGGGTGTAATTGAGTTCATATGATATTAGAGTTCTTCTTAAATAATAAATAGCTCTTTCTTTGCCTTCATTATCATGTTAAGCTAATATAACCCCTATAGCACATGGCGTAGCAAAGATATATAAGATTAATTTCCTTGATATAGGTGGTGATAAGACTGGAGGCTTTACTAAATACTACTTCAAATTATCAAATGCCTTTTGAAATTCCAAGTTCCAATTGAAATGAGCTCCTTTCTTGAAGAGATGAGTGAAGGGGTGGAACTTTTTAGCCAATTGAGATATAAACCAATGGATGGCCTATAATTTCCCTTTAAGGATTCTTAATTTCTTCAGGTTCTTAGGGGGAGGCATTTCAATAATAGCTTTCACTTTAGCAGGTTTTACCTCAATACCCCATCAAGAGACTATAAATCCCAATATTTTTCCTAGGGTGACTCTGAATACACATTTCTTGGGGTTTAGATTGACCTTATATTCCCTGAGCCTCTCAAAAAATCATCTGAGGACCAATGGATTTTTTGGTCTGAGCTTAGACTTTCCTAGGATGTCATCCACATGATCTTCCATAATATCATACATCATGTCATGTAATATGACTGTCATGGCCCTTTGGTAATTGGCTCTCACATTTTTAAGACCAAAGGGCTTTAATTGATAGCATAAGGCCCCCCATGGAGTGATGAATTTAGTTTTATTTTGATCTTTGGGAGTAACTTTGATTTGATTATACCCATAAAAAGCATCCATGAGGGAAAGCATTTCATATCCAAAGTAGAGTCCATGATCATGTTGATATTGGGTAGAGTAAAGTCATCTTTGGGACATGACTTGTTTATGCATCAAAATTTAGTATAAATCCGTATGCCTCCTTGTGGTTTAGCAATGGGGATAATATTAGAGATCCACTCAGACTAATCAATTGGTAGAATAAACCCAGTTCTAATAATTTATGTAGATATTCTTTGACCAATAACATTACCTTGGGGTGCATTTTATGGAAAAGTACTTAACTAGTTTAGTTTTCATATAGACCTCTAAGTGATGTACCAATAAGTTAATATCTAACCAAGGCATGTTAGAATAGCTCCATGCAAATACATCTATAAACTCCTTAAGAAGCTCAATGAAAATTTATTACTCCTCAGATGTGAGAATTGCCCCTAGTTTGATAATTCTAGGATTTTCATTTGTTCCAATATTTACTTTTATGACCTCTTCAATGAGATAATGTGACTGATCTTGAATATAGGTTGGGGATTATGGTAATTCTTCTCTTGAATAAAATTCATCTAAAAACTATGTATCTAATTCCAGATAAGACTCTTGTTCATTAGGAGTTGACTGTATTTCTTCCATATTTGGAGAGGGATCATTTTTGTCATATTATTTTTCCATTTGATTTAGTGACTCTTATTGCTCTCTAAAATAATCAGACTCATTTAAATGGATAGTGAATACTTTCTTGTGGTCTCCTAACAGCATAAAATCTCTAGCTCTTAGATATTCAATGATGGATTCATCATTTTGGAACACATCAAAGGATGGCTCATTCTTCTAATCCTAGTCTATGAGTGTGGGGTAGTGGAGGTAAATGTTGATGGTGAAAATGGTAGTGTCAAAGAATAGGTTTTTAGTATCCAAGTCTTTGTAGAGACTATAGACATAACTTGTCTCGACTTCTTTGTTATAAGTAGACTCTTCAAGAATAAAATAATTATCCATGATGATAGTGTTTAGGATAATGCCTAGTGGTTTGTACCCTAGACCAATAAGTTTTAGATGTTCCTGAACCCCAATAGGTTCCATCCTACCTTGTTCTTCTCAACCTAGTCCTTTGCCCTTGTAAGTCATGTTTTGAAGCATTTTCTGAAGATGAAGATACTTTTCTTATGAAATTGTAGGACCTCATCTTCAAGAATGAACCAAACATCATCAAGTTCTTCAAAATATTCATATGATAACATCCCTATGCCTGTTAAGGTTGTTGAGCCAAAATTATAGATAATAAGTTCTTGCCTCATAGTTGGGTACCCATAATTATGTGGGGATAGTGGAAGGTTCCCTACACAAAGATTTTTGTATTCATATTTCCCACATCCCTTGGAAACTATTCTGAGACGGGTCATATCTAAGGATTCGAATGAATTAGGTCATAGATTATCAGGGTGGACATATTTCATAGCTTTAGGATTATAATAGGAAGTTTGGGTACTGGGATAGTAACAAGTAGGATTGGATTGTTCCATTTAGCAGCTACCAAAGTGTTCAATTCCCCCTGGTATTATGACCTACATTCTTAAATGTAGTAATTTTAGACATTCATGGATGGTGTGGGGTACCACTCTAATCTCATGGATCCAAAGACATCCCAAAAGTAGATTATAGGGGAGATCTACATCCACTACATGAATTAAGGTTTAGTGGACTACAGATCCCACAGCTATGGGAAGATAGATTGTGTCATCAAATGGCCTTTCATTATCATCAGATACCTTAATCATTATCAAAGTGGGTCCTAGTGAAGATTCATAATACCCCAACTTCTTAAAAAAGTCAAGATTACACAAATTCAAGGTTGATCCTCCATCTATAAGTACTCATGGGATTTTATGAGTAGCGATGGAGATATCAATGAATAATGGATAATTATGGTGAGGGCATATGGGTGGCATATCTTGGGCACTGAAGGTAATTTATTTTAAAAGGGATATATGACCCACCAAGGTTTGAAATTTACTTGTGTCAATATCCCTAGGGAGTTTTAGTTCATGCAAGACTTGATTTAGTATTTCCTGATACACAGACAATATTTTGAGAAGATCCATAAGAGAGATTTAGGAATGGGTATTTTTACATTTTTGAATGATATCATATAGTTTATTATAATAACTTGATACTTTCTTAAGGATAGTGGCTTTATAAGATGAGGATGCAGATGGGTCCTTTGGAGGTGCTCCAAGAACTATGATTTTTCCACATTGTGTAGTGACTACATAATCAGTTGCCCTATTGATTTTGAGTATGGTGGATGGTGGATGTGGGGTGTCTTGGGGACCTCAAGTTTTGATGGTATTAATGTAGTGGTATGGAATGGAGTGATAATTAGTTCTATTGGAAGTAAGCTTGACCCTGATCCTTTGGTGGTTTCTTCTACCTCTAATCATGCTTAGGTAATGGATCATGATATATACCTAATTGTTTATTTTTGGATTGACTTGTTATACTCTCCCCTTAAACTTTTATTTCCCCCTTTTCTATTAAATATTGGATGAAATGCCTTAATTGCATACATGTCTTAGTATCAATCCCTTTGACTCGATTATCTTGGTAAAACTCATCTTTTCAATACCAGTCAAGGCCTGGCTTGTTATCATCCAATGGTCAAATTTCTAGGAGAATAATCATATTAGCATCAAGTAATTATTGTAGGACCATTTATGTGGGTACACCAAGACTAGTTATATGCCTTTTTCCTATTACAGGCTTTGGTTTCTCCCTTGGTATAGTTATACTAGAGATATTTCTACTTTTGTTAGTAGGGAAATTCTATGCACTATTTGTAAATGCTTTGAATTAGTGACACCATCCCCTACAACATTTTTATTCTTATTGAAGACTTTGGGTTACCTAAGAAATTATTATCTTGGTTTTGACCTTGTTCATTTTAGGTATACAATTTAATTCCCCCCTTTCAATGAGTGTTTTTTCAATCTGAATTCCATTCTCTATAATTTCATCAAAGGATTTGGCACATTGTAGTTTCAATTGATTTTTAACTCAGCATTTAGATTATCAATGAAAATTTTGGTTAATTATTTATCAAGGACCATACAATAGAATCGGTTGGCAAAGCTTCTCCATTAGTGTAGAAATGATGTTAGGCTTTCCACATTTATCTATTTAGTTTTGTAAAGATCAATAATGGAAATATCTTGTTCAATATTAAAGGAGAAATGTCTCATGAATTTTTCTATTAGATCTTTGAAACTAGTAATGGGCCCTTTTGGTAGATGCATGAACCATTCAAGTGCGGGTCTTATGAGACTTTTGGGAAAGAGTATGCAGTTTTGCAAGCAATTAGCTAACTGTAACTACTTGGCTAGGAAAAACATTTGGTGTTCATAGAAATATGGTAACTCAAAATCAATACTGTAGATTGTGAGATACAGTTTTGCTATCTAGGGGAAACACAAAAAATTTAATATTAGAATAAACTATTTATAGAATACTCAAAATATTCACAAAATGATTAAAAAAAGACTATAATTTATCCCATAGCTATAATCCTAACCAATTAATCAAATCCCATTTCCTATTAAATATTTTCTACATCCTACTAACCTTTCTACACCCCTATAACATATTAATCCCTTCATTGTCCCACTAACTTCCTACTTAACTACTAATCCTACCTCATTAACTAGTCACTAGCCCACTTGCTAATTAAAAATTCATATCTATTTTAAATACCCTCCTATCCAACCTATCCCTAGCCTTTCCTACATCCCTATAAGCCTTAAACCCCATTAGATCCCTAACTAATCCCTTTTATCCCTTAATCTAATCTAGAAACCTCTAGATCTAGACTCTCCTTAAATTTTTAGAATTCTCTAAACTAGAAAATTCTAAATGAATTAAAAATTCCTCTAAAACCTCCTCCATCAACCTATAAATAGCCATGCTTGGATCAAGGCTAGACTAATTAAAAATCTCACAATCCATTCTTTCATTCATATACCATCTATCTCAAGCATTCATACTCTCTTTCACTCTCTCTAGCATCCAAAGAAGCCATTATATCCATCTTGAAGCCATTATCAATAAATCCATAATCAAGTCAAATAGCATTGAAGAATTGGTTGGAAAATCTTGGAAGGAATCCATTAGAGATAAGGTGATGGTAAGAATTCATTTCTAATTATTGATTATTCCTATATTTCTCTCTCTTTAATGTACGATTATAATTTTAAGCTATGGATCAAAACTACTATAAATAGCAATTTTAACCCAAAAATATATGATTGTATTTTCGAGCTATAGATCTAAACTACTATAAATAGAAATTTTAACCCAAAACTATAATAACATCAAAGAGAGAAATATAGGAACAATTAACAATTAGAATTGAATTATTACCCTCACCTTGTCCCTAATGGATTCCTTCCAAGATTTTCCAACCAATTCTTCAATGCTATTTGACTTGATTATGGATTTATTATTAATGGCTTCAAGATGTTTATAATGGCTTCTTTGGATGCTAGAGATAGTGCAAGAGAGTATGAGTGCTTGGGATAGCTATTATATGGATGCAAGAATGGCTCGTGAGATTTTTAATTAGTCTATCCATGCGCCAAGCATGGATATTTATAGGTTTATAGAAGAGTTTTTGAGAAATTTTTTATTCATTTAGAATTCTCTAGTTTAGAGAATTCTATAAATTTAGGGAGAGTTCTAGATCTAGAGGTTTCTAGATTATATTAAGGGATAATAGGGATTAGTTAAGGATTTAATGGGGTTATAAAATTATAGGGATGTAATAAAGGCTAGGGATAGGTTGGCTAGGGGGATAGTTGAAATAAATATGAATTTTAATTGGCAAGTGAGCTAGTGGCTAGTTAATGGGGTAAGATTAGTAGTTAAGCAGGATTTTAGTGAGATAATGAGGGGATTAATATGTCATGGGGGTGTGTAAAGGTTAGTAGGATGTAGGAAATATTTAATAAGAAAAAATATTTGATTAATTGGTTAGGATTATAGCTATGGAATAAATTAACAAGATTAATATGAATAATTAGGGCGAGCAGATTAAGGTGTATACCAAAACCAATGGAAATTAGTCCCTCACTATTGCTTCAGATGAGTGCATGAGAAATTATTCTTGCATGAAATGTCTATGTGTCATCACATTAGGTTTTTAGTTACTTCACTAAGTGCCTAAGGAAATTTATGCTTAAGTAAGAAAATAGTTGGGCCAACATTTTGGTTCCATTACCAAGACCCATAGTGCTTGCATGTAAAATGGTGGAAGATACTCAAATGATTGTCCCTTGAGAATATTAATCAATGGATTACTAGCGTTGAAGATAATTTTATAGTACCAATTCTTGAACCACATGGGTTGAACATAATCTATACAACTCATTGTTTGAGATATTCTTTGTCGAGGTACCTATTTATCTTCATGTTTGGATTGTAGCTTATGCTCAAGATCAATTGAGAAACCATGGATGGAAGACAGCGTGAACACTAGAGCTTCAATTGGTTCTAGCACATTTGGGATTGCCTTGGACACATGTTATTGATGTTTGGTGGTGCAAGGTTTTGAATAGTTACATCTTAGAATATGTAATCTTGACCTATTCTTGTCTAGAGGAAGATTAGTTCCACTTTTTTTGAGAATCGCGTGGTAGATATATCTAATACTTTCAACTAGAGGTGAAGAATCTCTTTATAGATTCCAAACTTAAGACTTTTTCCATGGAAGGCTAAACTCTTTCTTGCATGAGTAGTGTAGTTAGTGGGGGAATGTAGGGGCACTTGTGAATTAGAATTTTTGGTCCAATATGATATCTAATCAAGGAAAATTTTAGAAGTAAAAATATGACAAAGCTTAACAAAGGATTATGAGTGGAAGTGATATAGGAAGAGGATGGGAGGACTCAGTAAGTGTTGTAAAGGTTCACAGGTAAGTAGAAGAGCATAAGGAGGACTCCCCAACCATAAGACCATACATGAAGCTAGCTCAAGTATATATGGGAGAAGCAACTCAGGAAGTGGTGACTAAATAACCTGAGTTGGATAAGCCTAGTTCCCCACCCACAGCATGAGCTCATGTTTCTAAGTTAGATAATGTATTTGTATTCAACTAGGATACAAATAATGTAGAGTCAAAAATTGAACCTGTAGAACAAGTTTTAGATAGTAGTACATTGGCTATTTATTTTCCTTTTCTTAATAATTTTATGGCTCAACTTGGAATGCATGTTGGACCTAGCATAACTAGTGGTCAAATTACTAGCCCGATTATAGTTACTTAACTTGCCTTGATGTCCAACATCTCAAGTGCTTTTGTTGTTACAAGAGGCACAGTAGGTGGAACTAATATTATTTAAATTGGAGGATTTGGAGGAGGTGTAGGAGGTAGTGGTGTAATTCCCCTAAGGTACTAGAGGGACTAGAATTGCTTCTTAGTATCCCCCATTACAAGCACCTCAGCTGCCTACTATATACTATGAGATGGCACTCCACTTTCTAGAGTATCGAGGTGTGTATATATCAAAGATCAAGTCCACAAGTGTGAACTTATCTAGAGAGTGTGTGGCATAACCTCTTCTAAATAAAAATCTACCTAGTGTAAAACCACCCTTATGTACTTTGCACATAAGTGGTACTAAAAGTATGATCCTTAGTATGTTGTGGTGGATTATGATCAGCATAAGGTAGTATTCCTCTAGGCATTTGATATCCCAAAGTTAAAGCAATAGAGTATAGTTGCCCTGAAGGATATCAAGTGGGAACTCACTGAGAGTGTGCATGAGTATGATGCACATTTCAAGACACTTATTTCTAACTATCTTTTGAGAATGATGTTACTCAACACACCTAATTCTTTGTAGG
The DNA here is from genome assembly GCA_037957365.1 of Torreya grandis. Lineage (NCBI taxonomy): Eukaryota > Viridiplantae > Streptophyta > Pinopsida > Cupressales > Taxaceae > Torreya > Torreya grandis. The sequence continues at coordinate 1,790,525 of JARHVA010002090.1, read as the reverse complement.
AGGATTGTTGTTCCCCTTTAGATGTACCTTTTCACATAAAACTTTCACAACTTGCATGAGGCCTTAAAAGTTTCCCTACGTACCAAAGCTATTGGCAGTATTGACAAAGTGATTAGCCCCTTCATGGAGGGTTAGATCATTTCAATGGCATCTCAACTAGAAAATATTAATGCACATAACACTCATGACACTTGTATTGGTTTATGGTTTGTTGACTGTAAGTTTGCAGGCCAAAACTAGAATAATTGTCCTCATAAGAACATTCAAGTTATGTTGAATCAATCTTTTGTGATCTTCCAAGAAGAGCATGTTGTCCAAGATTATCCTCTACTACAATGTGCCACTCAGTCAAAGGTATCAACCTATTATAAGACATGTGATGTATACACTCATGATACCAATTATTATCATCTCATTATTGAAATTAATGAGGCATGTGCACGTGGTACATGTCAAACATATGTTAAAATAACTAAGAGGATGGAGGTGATTATTGTGGTTGAGATCAAGGTTGAGGATCTGGAGGTGGATTCTTTCCACCACAAACTTTTTATAAGTGTGGTTCCCTTGAGCACTTTTAGCGAGATTGCCTGATATATCCTACATGTGCTTTTTATAAAAATGAACATCGTTTGGAGGAGTGCCTTGACTTGTACACTAAAATTATGAATGAAATTAATGATAAGGGCTTTGGCATGATACGTATTGAAAATACACAATGGATACCATGCCCTATAACTCTGACGGGTCCAAAATTTAATAATACAACATGGAATAGTGGTTAGTCTCAGTCTATGTCCAATCCACCTATTGAAAAAGTTTAGAATGAGGAAATTCATGATACTCACTATCCAAATGCTCAGTAGTAGAAGGAGGTGCTCCATGACACTATGAATCTGGTAAGAGAATTGCAGGGGTAGATCTAGTTCCTCAAATATTGTGATGTTGTTATACGTGATAATATGAAGAAAGATACAGACCTTCATGACATGACATAGATGACATTCAAGATTTATGAAAATGACTACTATATGAGGACATTGTACCCTTATTACAAAATTGGATAAGGCATCATACACCTAAGCATAATGAATATTTTTAGTTAAACCATGCATGACAGCAAGAAACTCTCATCTAGCCTAGTCTAGAAGGGGACAAGGAGATATTGGTTAATGCTACCATAGATGGATGGGTTATCCAAGATATATTAATTGATATTGGTGTTTCAGTCAATGTTCTCACAAAGGATGCCTAACATAAGATGGCCAACCCAACTTTGAAACCCTCAACCCATGTGTTATTTATGGCCAACCATACTCATGCTTTACCCATTGGTGTACTTAAAGATGCCACCATGGATATCCTAGATGTAACTTTCAAGATGATTTTTAAGTTATAAATTTGGCCAAGGTTGATTACTTCCCAACACTATTTGTTTTCCCATGGTTTTATTCCAATAACAATAATTTGAGATTTAAAAAGAGGTACATCAATTTTGAAAATGATGATCAACACATGGTCAATCCATTGGACCATTCTCATGGGTTTCCCTATGTTGAACCAATAAGTGGTGACAAGTACATCAACCACATTTATAATTTCATGGCTTGAGGTAATGAATGCCATGACCCCACCCTAGATGGCATGTTGCGTTGGACGAATGCACAATCTCTATCTGACACTACTAGTAATGCTTGAGATTATTGGGCTCAAAGTGACTATGATATTATTGAGATGATTCAGAGACACTCATTATCCTTTGTTATTAATAGTTTTTCCAATTTATATCATAACCCAGCTCTACTTTCTTACTCATAAATTCATTCTTGATCATATGAACCTTACAACTAATTACACTCTCATGGCTTCATAACCATAATTATTCATTATAATGTTAGGGACATATCCACACATCATATATGACCTATTTTGGTCCTAAAAAACTATCATTTACTCACTTATAATCTATGTTCACTCCCTAGTTTCTTTTTCTCACCAATTGCCCAAACAAGACTAGACTTCCTTGTAACTTTCAAAACACATAAATCTTAAAGGTTTGAATCATACATAAAATTTATCAATATAATATAAAATTTTTAGATACCCTTTATTCTATTTAATTTTATCCTAAAGTTTTAAATAACTTTTCATTGTGTAGGTACCTTTTCTCTATATTATCTCCTTCTAATTAGGTCTTTATAGGCCTAATTCACCTCCTACAGTTAGAATCCATACTAGGTCATATGATGCTAGTTCAAAAACACAATAATATTTTACATCACACTTAGAATAGTCAAATTACACCTTTTTGTGAAATTCCATGGGTGGTATCATTTTTTATTCCACTTTTCTTTTAAAACCCTAGGTTTTGTCTTCTTCATGCCTATGTAAGGCTAAGGTTTATAAAAATTGGATAGTTTCTTTTTGAAAACTCTTAAAAAACTTTTAATACCTATTTTAGATCTATACACTATTTCTCCAACTTATCCAACAATTTCCAATCCTTGATTCATCATAAAATGTCTATCACATGTATATTTACAAAATTTTGTTTTAGTGTAGGTTGGGTTTTAGATCTCTTAACACCATTTTCCTCTTGAAAACATTATGTTTTCCTTATAAAGATACCATAAACACATATACACATTACCTTTGATGTTTCAAAAATTTTCCCTCCTTTTTAGGTCTCCAAATTACTAGAATTTTACTTGATAATGTTCTTTTGACAAGAATAGCAGGGTTTTACAAGACAAACAGACATGCAACTCTTATTACTCACTCCTCATACCTCCAATTAACTTTTAACCTTATCCAATATTTTCTCTACATCATATCCTATCTTACCTCTAAATTTGAGAGCATTTTAATAGATAAATCATAAGATACAAGGCTTTTAGTGTGGCCTAGGGTTTCATGGCAACCTACAGGTCGAGAGTACCTAAAAGGTCTTATTTGAAGTTGGAAATATTTTAAACCATAATTATTTTAAAAAATGTCTATAATAACCCCTTATAACTCTATACAAAAGTTAATCATCTTAACCAATAACAAATGTCTTCAAAATACCAATAATCTAATATTGTAGCATGCCTCTATTACCCTGCCTAGCCTGCAAACACTCCAAAAAGGCTTCAACCTATCAACTACACACAATACATGAAATTATGAATTTTATATTGTATTTAAACTCTATTGGTCATTATTATATCAATTTATTTGGCATAAACGTTCTCAATAATGCTAAAATCAATACCCAATCTAATTACAACTACATTGTTTATCTCTATATCCTGCAACTAGCATCAAAATATCATTAAAAGGCCTCATGGGCATTAATATACAAAAAAACTACTCAAATAAATGCATATGAAATAATTAAATATTCAACACACATAATTAACACATCTTTTATTGATCTAAAATGAATATTTACAAACATTTTTAGTGTTCTTTCCTTGTTCTACATGAATAACATAGCTTCTCTTTTATTTTTATGCATCTCTCCTTCTCTCCTTGAAGCCTCCTTATACCTACTGACTCCTCCATCAGAACAATCTCTTTCATATTTTATTCTTCTTGTCATTCCAAAATATTCCAAAACCAATTCCTTTTTGCCATCAACCACATGTTGCAAGGTGGTTATGAGTTTACTATCTTTAACTTACCTTCTTGTTTACCACCCTATGACCATGAAAACACTATAAGACACATCCTAGGTTCATATAGGATCTATTATAAACCTAAACCATTCATTGCCTTTCATGAAAGACTCCTAAACCCACACAAAAGGCTAATTGACAATTTAAATTTTCAAAAATGGACTTTTGGTGGGAAACACAAAATAGGCTACAAAATCAAACTCCAATGTCTCTTAAGGACTATAAAACATTCTAGGTACCATAAAATATCCCTTTACACCCATACAAGGTCAAAATGATAAACTTGAACACTCTATTCTACTTACATCTATGTTTCATTGTGATTCTCCTGCATCATACTACCTAGGTTGGAAAATTTGAGCTCCAGCTCAAATGTAAGTGATCCAACTATCTCTTTGCTTTCCAATTTATTCTCCTCCGATGTTCTAATTTATTCATGTTTTTTTCTTCCTAGTTTCAACTCTTTTTACCTGATTCTTTTGTCCTTTCCTCATTGTCTTATCTTTATTTATTTCCCACTCATCCCCTAACTTCATGAGGTATATGATTCTTTGTCATTTTTTGTTCATTGTATCTTATATTTCCCCCATCACTGATGTTTATTCTTCATATTCTGGTCCAAAGGTTTGTTTTGGTTCTCCACACCTATTTTTACTCCATAATTTGTTTATTTCATAGTTGGCATGGTTTGATCATTCATCTTGTGCTGATGTGTCTTCCTAGCTACGCTTTCTCCTCTGTCTTCATGTTGTAATGTTTGTTGATAAACTAATTCTTCTTTCAGCCTTGTCATATTCTCCTTGGCATCTTCTTTTACTTCTTTTTCTTGATGCTTCACCTTCTTAAGGTGAGTCATCTCATCACTTCCTTGTGTCTTTTGTAATGCCAATGTCTTGCTCAAATCAGATTCATCGTAACATAATACCTTTTGAGATCCTTTCTTCTTAATTTTGTCAAGCATACCTTTCCACAACTCAACTACAAGATTGTTATTCCCAAATATTAATCTATTACCTTGATCTTTCTTCACATGCTTGTTCACTAGTTAAATGTCTTGTTGATTATTTGATTGTAGTTCTTCATCACTTGTCATACTTAATGCTACTTTGTAATTGTATTCACTTTGACTGGTTCTTGGGATATTATTTCCCTCTACTTGCTTCCTCCATGGTATCATACTCTTGTTCTTTCCTTGAATCTTCTTAGGAATAATCTTGTCCTTTTACCAACACACATTCTCTCTCCAATTCCCTCTATAGTTTTCCTTCTTTTTTATTGGCTTTATCATGAGTTGTTGTATCTTCATATTTCTCTTCTCCATGTAGCTACATACTTGTACCATTAAGCTTATCATACATCCAATTGTACTCATGAGTCTTGATGGTCCTTTCAAGGACCTCATTATCTTGTCCACTCTCTCTTTCCTTGGCATTCTACTTCCAAGCCTTTCTAGGCTTCTCTTTTATATTATTGAATTCTTTATCATGTCTTCTTAACCTATTCTCTTCATTGGTGTCATTAGATACCATTACTTGTCCTTTGATCCACTCATATGATTCTAGGCCTTTCTTTTTCATAGATTTACCTTATCCATCTCCTTGGATGAAATTTATGGTTTGATTCTATCTTTCTACCCCTATATAACCTACCATTTTGTCTTCTTTAAGAGATTCCATATGCAACATATTCCTTAGCTTGTGTATCTTCTTTCCTTCATCTTAAAATCCTACCTCTATCACATTGATGACCACTCCTATCTTCTTTTTGCTTTGGATAAGGAATTCTATTAGGTCTTCTTCACCTTTTTGGATCAATCTTGTCCAAATCAACTCATTTTCTTCAACGTATTATTGTAAAGTTTGTACTTGGGCTGCTTCATATCCATATTGAGTCAAGCTAGACACTCTTTTAAGATGTTAATCAATTTTTATATTCCTCAATATCTCTCTCTTGTATAACTCCATTATCTCATACTTATTGATCATATCTCAAACTATTTTTCTAGGATAGTCTTTGTCATTTTCTTCATCATGGATGCAATGCTCCGAGGCTACCATTTTTGAGTGCAATTTATCCTAGCTCTCATAAATGAATGGTTGTTCATGTTTCTCATCTAGCAACTCTTCATTATCTATGTACTCTTATTCAAGTTACTTTATATTCTTATTAAGATTAATTATATTAGTATTATCTAGAAACAAACTCTTATCTTCTTTGATTTCTTCATGCAATACAACTTCTAAATCTTGACCTTCATACCTCTTGTTTTCATATTATTGCATCATGCATCTCCATATCATTTCTTCTTCTTCATTTTACTCCTCCATTACTTGTATTATCATTGTTTCTTGGATCACTCTTCATTAGGTTTCAAGATAGACACATCTCTATTTTTTAATTTAACTTGTTGACCTACACATACACACTCAAATTCATCATTAGTAAAAAAAAATCTGAGACCACATGGCCTCTCCAAATATTCCTTTCTTGATCACTTCTCCTCCTTGCAATATTTGTCCCATCATGAGACCTTCTTCTTCATCAAATCCTACTTCTTCTTTAGGGTAGCATAAATTGATTATTTCATAAGACTCCATGACTGTCTCATGTTCACCAAGGTGTTGATCCCCTTCCTCTTGTACACTAATCTACTCATTTCTCATAAACTTCTTCATTTCTTACTTAAGTTACTTGCACAACCACTTATTATTCCTCTCATTTTCTCCCTTATCAACTTTTATTTGCCTTTCCATGAGAAGCCTTATAGGCCAATATACTTTCTTCTTCATAATCTAGTCATACCATTGACTTTCATCTTCTTCCTTAATGTGCCTCACCATGAGCACTATCCTCTTTAAGCTTTACCCCAACTCTTGTCGTATCTTTTTCACCTCTTCTTATATATATGTCTCTTTATGGTAATTAGTCTTAGCTATGCCCTGCATTTCCTTTTCATGTTCCACATTCATCTTTTTGTCCTCTTCACTCTCTATGTCTCACTTGGACCTACCTCTTTTAGTAAGTTTGCCTACTTTCCCTTAGGACCTCACTTGGGTCTCTTTCATTCTCGTTTCCCTTATTCTCTTGACTCTCACTTGGAGTGTCTCTTTTTATTCTCTTATTGAATATGTACTTGAACTTATAACATCTCTCTTCACCCTCTTCAAGCCTTAATGGCTTTAGGGCTGCTATCACAACTTCTATCTTTCCTCTTCCTTCTATGTTCTTTTCTCAATATTTTCTCTAGGATTTTATTTACTAGTCTCAAGTCCTTCACTTTGGACTTAGGGACTCTAGATTCTTCTCTCACTAATTTTATTATTTATATTGGCCCCAATGGGTCATACATGCACCTTAGTTCAACTTACAATTGCTCTTTACAACTTGAACTTGCTCATAAACACAATAACAAATTATCAAAAAAAATGTACCTTTTTTCTTGATTGAATATTGTCTTATTCTTTCTTAATTGTATATTGTAACTCTGATACTAATCTGACGTAGAACCACTCATTAGACTCTACTCTTAATAGGTTTTCCAATCTAGATCTTAACCCAACTCTGCTTTCTTACCTGCAAATTCATTCTTGATCATATGAACCTTTCAACTAATTAAACTCTCATGGCTTCATAACCTTAATTCATCATTAGGAATTTAATTACATATCCACATATCATCTATGACCTCTTTTGGTTCTAACAAGCTTTCATCTACTCACTTGGAAGCTTTGTTCATTCCCTAGTTTCCTTTTCTCACCAATTGCCCAAACAAGACTAGGCTTCCTTGTAGCCCTCAAAACACATAAATATTCAAGGTTTGAATCATCAATAAATTTTATAAATAGATTGCAATTATTTTTAGATTTCCTTTACCATATTTAAGCTTCTCCTAAATTTGTAGATCACCTTTCACTATTTAGGTGCCTTTTCTCTCTCTTATCTCCTCCCAATTAAGTCTTTCTAGGCCTAATTCACCTCCTACAGCTAGAATCCATACTAGGTCATGTGATAGTAGTTCAAAAAACCAATAATATTTTATATTACACATAGAATAGTTAGATTACAATTTTTTATGAAATTCCATTGAAGGAATCATTTGTTTTTCTACTTTTCTTTTAAAACCCTAGGTTTTGTCTTCTTCAGGCTTGTGTAAGGTTGAGGCTTATACAAATTGGATAGTTTGTTTTTTAAAACACTTAAAACACTTTTAAGACATATTTGAGGTTTGTATACTCTTTTTCCAACTTCTCAAACAAGTTCTAAGACTTGAATCATCATAAAATGTCTAGCACGTATATTTGCAAAATTCTATTTTAGTGTAGGTTGGGTTTAAACCTCTTAACACCATTATCCTCTTGCTAACATTATTTTTTCCTTATCAAGATACCATAAATACATATACATATTACCTTTCATGTTTAAAAATTTGTCCTTATTTTCTAGGTCTCCAATTTACTAAAATCTTACTTGGCAATGTTCTTTTGACAAGAATAGCATGGTTTTACAAGAAAAACAAACTTGAAACTTCTATTACTCACTCCTTAGACCTCCAAATCACTTATAACCTTATCCAATAGTTTTTATACATCATTTCTTATCTCTCCTTTAAATTTTAGAGCATTTGACTTGACAAATAACAAGATACAAGGCTTTTAATATGGCCTAGGGTTTCATGACAGCCTACAGGCCGAGAAAACCTAAAAGGATCTTATTTGAAGTTGGAAACATTTTAAACCCTCATTATTTTCCACAAGGTTTTAAATAACCCCTTACACCTCTATCCACAAGATAATCATCTTGACCAATAACAAATGTCTTCAAAATATTGATATTCCAATACTATAGTAAGCTTATATTACCATGCCTAGCCTACAAACATTCCAAAAAGGCTTCAACCTGTCAATTACACACAACACATGAAATTATGAATGTTATTTGTCTTAAAACTCTCTTGGTCATTCTTATATTGGTTTCTTTGGCATAAACATTCTCAATAATTCTAAAATCAATACCTGGTTTGATTGCAACTACATGTCTTTCTTTATATCCTACAACTATCATCAAATTTTCATTCAAAGGACTCAAGGGAATTACTAGACAGCCAAAACTATTCAAATACATGCATATGAAATAATAAAAGATTCAACACATAGAATTTACACATCTTTTATTGATCCAAAATGAATATATACAAACATTCTCAATGTTATTTCCTTGTTCTACATGAACAACACAGTGTGTCTTTTATTTTACTTCATCTCTCCTTCTCTCATTGGAGCCTCCTACCTAATAAATCCTCCCTCACACTAAATCTCTCTTCAATATTTTATTCTTATTGTCATTCTTAAATATGCCAAAACCAACTCCTTCTTGGCATCAACCACATGTTATAAGGTGGTCATGAGTTTACTATCTTTAACTTACCTTCTTGTTTGACCCCCTATAAACATGGAGACACTCTAAGACACCTCCTAGGGGCATATAGGATATATTATAAACATAAACCATTTTTTACCGTTCATGAAAGACCCTTAAATCCACACAAAAGGCTAATTGACAATTTGAATTTTCAAACACAAAATAGGCTACAAACTCAAACTCTAATGACTCTTAAGGACTCTAAAAAATTATAGGGACCCTAAAAGACCCCTTTACACCCATACAAGATCAAAATGATAAACTTTAAAACTCTATTCTAATTACACCTATGTTTCATTGTGATGCCCATGTATTATGAGAGAATGTGTGGTTCTATAGGTTGTCATGACAATACCCAATAGAAGTATCATAAATGCCATAAATTTGTTCATATCCTTCATGGATAAATCATGGTTTCACTACTCACAATACTAGATGAATCTCTAAGGTTCCATTGTAAAATGTAAGTCCACGAATTTGTACAGCAGTTGGAAGCCTTTTATGACTTTGACATTGATCGGGGATGATCAATTATTCATATTTTTTATGGTACAATTGTTTGGTGGTGGAGAACTCATCAGGAGCATTTGTTTACTTAGGATTGAGTTCATTTTAATTTGCACTGTCACTTTCACCATGATAATTGAATACGTGGAATTATCAATTATAATGGCATTCTTGCTCCTTAATCTCACCTTGAATCTTGTGAGACAATGTGGATGATAGATGAAACCTTATTATCTAAGTACCTATAGGTTTACACATTTTATGGCACTCTACGTACTTGGGATAAAGCATGGTATGTCCATGAAGAGTGCCATCTAGACATGAGTTCTTAGCATCATTTTAAGAGTAGCAGTATTATGGTGTTGTCATATTCATCCCCACAGATAGATTTACACCTTACACTACAAGCCATGCATCAAGCTATCATAGGTGACCCAACCCTATTTAAAGATTGGATCAGATGCATACATGGCACATGGGATGAAGGTTTGACTATTTTTCACAAACCTAGTGAGCAGGCATCTTTTCCACCACTTGAACCTATACTAGACCATGCACTGAGAGAACACATTCACAAGGGTAAGCAAAACATTTTGTACCAAGTTGATGAAGGTGTTGGATATGATTTGCATGACCTTTTGATTGAACATTTGGCTATGCACATAGAGTGTGGTACTCATAATGTTCATGAAACCATCCCAAATAAATAACACCCATACTTAGAGTCACTCCAAACTACTCAACATAATATTGGCACAGAGGAAGCACCCAAGATGGCTATAGTGGGGAATTACTAGTCTGATACTGAGACCACTAAGGTATTTGAGCTATGGAAAGCATGTCAAGATTTCTTCCCATGGAACTATATTTAAATTAAGGATGTGCATTCTTCTTTGGGAAAAATGCAAGTTGGTAGAAGGTGCTCAACTTATCAAAAATCAACCTTATCAGATGAATCCCAATTTACGTGCTCGAGTCAAGGAAGAGATTGATAGCATGTTGTGCATGGGAGTCATTACTCATATCGATGAGTATTATGGGTAATTCCTATGGTTATAATTATTAAAAAGGATGGACGTATATGGATTATGTGTATTACAGGGTCCTTAATGTTTCTTACATTACCAATCCCTTACTGACACCTTTCACTGAAGAGATACTTGAAGGAGTTGATGGATGTGAAATATATACATTTACGGATGGCTTAGTTGGGTACCATCAAGTTTAGATCAAATGAGAGGATAATCCCAAGATGGAATTTTCAACTGGGTTGGGATCCTTTGCATATAATGTAATGTTATTTGGGTTAATGAATGCACCTATTGTGTTCTCCTAGATTGCAGTTAAATCTTTCAAGGACTTTATCCATAAGTTCTTTCAGGTCTACCTTGATGACTGGATTATTTTATAGCCTAGCGAGAGACCATTATTCCAATCTCTGACTAATGTTTAAGCATTGTTAGGACCTTCATATTTCTCTAAATATGAAAAAATGTCTATTTTTTACCCCTTTTAGCATTATCCTTTGATATGTCATATTTCTTGATGGACTTTTAGTGGACCAAAATAATATTATTGTTATCCTTAGACCTTCAATGCCAACCACCTAATGAAAGGTTTGTGCCTTCTTAGGTCATATTGGATATTATATAAAGTTTATTCACGGATATGCTAGGATTATTGTGCCTCTAGAGGAGTTATTAAATCTAAATGGTTAGTTCATTTTGACCAATGCTCACTAGAAATCCTTTGTTTTACTAAAGGATAAGTTTATCACTACTCCTATTCTCCAGTTTCCAAATTGGATAAAGCCTTTTCACATCCATGTCAATGCTTCTAGCATGGTAGTCGATACTATCCTTGTTCATCATAGTGAGGGAAACTTGGATCACCCTATATATTCTACAAGTTGAAAGCCTACTCCAGCTAAACAAAACTACACAACTATAGAGCACAAAGCATTTTTTATGGTTTATGCTCTCCAAAATTTCAATCAGTACCTGTTGGCAACTCCATTTGTATTCTTCATGGATCATGATTCATTAAAGTACTTGGTAAACAAACCAATATTGTATGGTCACATTTTCCATTGGATTGTGTCATTTCAAGAGTTCCAGTTTTCAGTAATGGTCAAGCTAGGTAAGGCCAATTGTGGTCTAGATCATCTTTCACGCATTGAATCTAGTGAGCTAGTGCATGTCATAGAAGATGATTTTTTTGACATGAAGTTGTTTCAAGTCTCACATGTGCCTGAGGAGTTGGAATATATCATCACCTTTTTTAATAATAGCTCAGCACCAACTCACCTCAGCACTCCAAAAAATAAGTCACTAGATATTTGAGCTGCTCCATTCCATCTTAGAGGGGGAGACCTTTATAAACTTGGCCAAGATGAAGTATTTCGATGCTACATCATGCAGTATAAGCACATTGAGGTACTTTAGGAACTCCATGAAGATGTCATTGGAGGACCCTATGCTTATGAAGCTACAACATAGAAGGTTCTTTTGGTTGGCTTATGGTCGCCTACTTTGTTTAAGGATGTTAAGACTTATGTGCACCAATGTGACATTTACAAGTGCATGGATAAGCCAAACATGAGGGATACAATGCCCTTTTATCCTATATTATCCAAAGAACCCTTTGAAAAGTGGGCCATTGACTTTATTGGCCCCATCAAACCATCAGGGAGGTATATTGGTGCATGCTATGTTATCATTTTACTAAATATCTTACTCTCCAGGTTGAAGTTATGCCAACAAGGGATTGTACCACTTTCATTGTTTTAAAATTCATTTGGGAGAATATCATTACCAATTTCATATGTCTGTTGAGTTTCATTAGTGACAGAGGTACCAACTTCTTTAATGAGACTATTTGTGTCCTCTTGGTAGAGTTCATGATCGTGCACCATAATACAACACCATAGCATCCCTAGGCCAATGGTACAACTAAGGCATTCAACAAGATCTTGGGTACTACATTGACCAAGATATGTAATATTAGATGCACTAACTGGGATGATCGTGTGTTTATAGTATTATGGGCATATTGGACCACTTATAAGTGCTTAAACAAGAGCACACCATTCAATCTTGTGTTCGATACCGAAGTAGTTCTTCGTATGGACTTCCTTATTTTTTCTCTTCATATTGTATGCATTGGTCGACTAGATGATGAAGTTTCCTTGAAATCACACCTTGATTCTTTGTTACAGTTGGATGAGACCTAATTTCTTGCAAACTTGAGTTAGGGAGTGTAAAAATGCAAATATAAAGCATTGCATGATCACCATCTGAAGAACAAGACTTTTACTCCTGGTATGCAAGTCATGGTATATGACTCCAACTTCGCATGCCACTCTAGAAAGCTTTGTGTACATTGGGATGGCCCCTTCATCATTCATAGTATCCATCCCACCAATGATTGCAAGTTAAAGTGACTATATGGCCAATTATTTCCTAGCCATATCAATAGTAGTCAATTGAGACTATATTATCCTTTCTTTTTTGTAATAATAAGGCGTTTTCCATTAACTTAGTCTAGTATTTCCATTATTTTCAATAAGGCATGTTATTTTTTGTGTGTCCTTGGGTAGTTTTAGGGTCAAAACTTTGGTCTTATGATTTTGTCTTGTTGTGGAGGACCACAAACAACTTTTAGTGTGGGGTAGGGGTGTTACATTTATGGAGCATTGGGATATGGTCTCTAGGAATATGCACAGGAGCAAAGGTGCATAAGTAGAAGTGAATAAGGATAAAAGGGTACACATGATGTGGTACATAACCACAATATAGATGAGGTAAACAAATATTCCTACCTTTAGAATACATAATATTCAAATTCTTTACAACTATCATGCATTTTGGGAAAGCACGAGACCAGACATGCAATTAATACAAGGATAGTAATGGAATGACAAGTGTGCCAAAATTGCATCATGGTAATATAATTATTCACATTTATTACATGAAGTGATATTAGAGGCAGGGGGTAGTAAATGCAAGTTACCCCTTTGAGTTTATAAAAGTTTAAATAGGGGTCATTTCACTTTTTACTATTGCGATGATTGCAAACTCATCAAGTCGAAGGAGCGTATTTGAGATATTATAGAATGTATTCCAAGCCTCCAAAAGAGTGAAAAGTGATAGATTCAAGTTATTTTCAAGTCTTATAAAGTGTTTTAGCTGAGGGGAATAGATAGAGTGTTAGAAAAATTATAATGACATGCAAAAAATTTAGAATTACAAGTTGCAGAGGTTGATGTCTATCATTGTGGGATGTTGAAGTAGGAGAGCTGAAGAAAGTTAAACAAGCAATCACATATTCCTTTAGGAAGATTGGATAGTTTTACCTCAACCTTTGGGCTCCATGAAGGGTGATGCGGCCAAAAAAAAGGCCCAATGAAGTGAACCATTACTTACGATTTCAAAGGAAGAAGAGTTGAGTGTGGGTGGTGAGACTATACTAATCAGAGAAGAAGTACCTGAAGAGCTTGTAGCGTGTGAGAGATACATAGAGATGGAGATGGTGCACCATGTAAAGAAGAATGTTATTATTCCCCATCCACCCCCGTTGATGATTGAAGACATGCAATACTCAGAGGTGGTACTATGTGCAAAAAAATAGATGTCCAATGTGATGACTTGAAATGTCTTTGATTACAATCACCGCCAACTTAGAAATGAAGTAGATCTACAGCACGAATACAAGGTAGAGCACTAGAATACTAGGGGCAAGTTGGTTTATGATTTGAATATATTCAATACTTTAAATAATGTTAGCATCTTCCAATTATTCAATCTTCCTTACTTTAGAAATCTAGTTGAAGTAGTGAAGCTTTTGATATCGTGGGTGCACAAGGATTATATTTATTTTATTGGACAATGAATGAGAATTATATAAGAATGAATCAACAAAGTCATAGGGTTGCAGTGCTCAGGCATGGACCTTGCCTATGAATTAGAGGACTAAGATGAGATTAAAAATATGGTCATGGTGCTTGAATACCAGAAATAGGGCATGTCATGCACATCATGAGTCTCTAAGATCCCACCCTCAGAGTGGTCATGCATATCATAATGACCAAGGTTGGAGGTGGAGATAGGTGAAAAGAGGTGGATATGGCCCACTTTTATGTTGCTCAACAAATCACCAAAGGACTCAAGTATAACTCGGTGTAGTAATTCACTACCAAAATTATAGAAGATACCAAAAAAGCCCACCGATTACCCAACCAAAGGTTTGTATGGGGTGTGTTCTTATTATTGATGGTGTTTGATGAGATTGGTATACCCAACTACACCTTTGGAGAGCTATAATGGACATACCCACTTGAGAATAACTCCCTTATAGAGTGGAACAATGCATTCACTTGCCTTAGACCAATCATCCCATCCCATAAATTCAAAATGAAGGGATGGTACAACAGGATGAAGGAAGCCTTTGGGAATGAGTGGCACATTATAAAGGACTTACCTACACAAGTTGGAGACTAGGCCAAGTTTGTTGTTAAGCAACATTTTTCCCTTGTGTGCATTCAGATGGATCCCTCTAGAGAGATGTCTACATGGCTCAAGTTACCATATGTTTTCATGGCATGATTCTTCATGAATGTTGTTAACAGGATATACGATATGCAACCAATGAACATTACCATAGAAAAGATTGACTCAGAGAACCATACCCTCTACCAACTATACGTATATCCTAGGAAGAAAGCATATAGGGAAAAGATGAGTCAAATAGAATTGACATAAAATTTTAGAAAATTTTGGTGGGTAATTCAATTCATTATTTATTCTACACGTTGAAACCCAAGAGGAAATCTTAGAGAGTGTGAAGTATGAAAGAGAAAGACTCCCTCTAGAATCGACATGAGAAAAGAAGAAGCACCCAGGGAATGATGTCAGTACAAGCACTCAGCTTGAACCTTTAGAAAGGCAAAGGATTGCCTAAGCACCACCGAAGAATGATCCACTAGCTAGTCAACCTGAAGTCTCAAAGCTAGTAACACAGACTGTTCCCTTGGAATAGGAGACAGTGGTGCCTAAGGATGGTGACGTGGAAGAGGAAATAGAGATTCTATAAGGGACCCTAGAAAGAGTTTTTATAGAAGAAGATCAAGTCACTCCTAACTCTAAGAAAACACCTTCACTAACACGTCGTGAAGAGACCACCCTCAAGGAGGCAGAGATGGAAGTTGAAGATATACTTGGTGAAGAGAGGTATGGTTCTAAAATGATTTTGGGAATGAGTGGGCTTGACATCAGGGCTAATTACCAAGGTGAAGACATGAATGTTGAGATACTTGAGTGAGATCCCTTGAAGGGGAAGAGAAGAATGGTTCTGAAAAGATTTTGGGAATGAGTGGGCTTGACATCAAGGCTACTTACCAAGGTGAAGACACGAATGTTGAGATACTTGAGCGAGATCCCTTGAAGGGGAAGGAGCTAGTTGATGACTCCATTATGAGAATATAAAAGACTGATGCAACCATGACCATCTACACCCAGTAGCAAAAGGGAGTGCCTAGTAAGCTTTTATACATGTATTTTCATTTTGCATGGGAGGATGCATCTGATCACACTCGATGGGAGATGTCATTCTTATTTTATATACATAAAAAAGAATGTCAATTTGAGATTCCATATGATAACCTTGTACTAGATCCAAAAGTGGTGGTGATTCTCGATACCTTTTGACTAGATCCACAACAACTTACCCCTATATACGCTAGTGTGACACTCTTAAAATTGGCACTTGAGGCCATAAGGTAGAATAACTTCATAGAGTCCGATGTATGGTGAACCCAAAAGAAACATGAAAAGATGGTGGTGATGTATAAGAATGAGGTTGCAACTAGGATGAAGCTGGAGGAAAAGTTGGTTGAGATTAAGCATTAGCTAGAAGTCAAGACAACTACCAAAGTAAAAACATTGAACATCAATAAGGCAATTTTGAGCCAATAACTAGCACTTGCAGATGGAGTACCCCTATCTGGGGAGATAATAGATAGGTTGGAGACCATGATGGAGCTCTTATTAAAATGATGCAAAGAATAGCTTGGCCCCTACGATTAACAGACTTGGGAAAAATATCAGTTCATAGAAGCTATGGAGGCATGCATGAGATTTTTGTACAGAGTTGGCAATACTATTCCCATTTCAGATGGGGTTTTGAAAGCTGGCATGACCTAGTAAGATTTTAGAAGCTCAAATTCATGCAAAAGAGATTCAGTAACAATAGTTTACTGAAAACACCTTATTAATAAAAGATTGATTGGAGTGCACCAAAGCATTTAACTATGTGGAGGCCATGGAGGAAACAATAATCACCCACAAAAAAGAAATAAATTCAAACTTCGCAACACTCGAAGGATAGGTTGTTTCCAAAGTCACTATGCTTGAGGACATTTATAAGGATGCTTCCACATCCCTTGAATGTTTAGTAAATAAAGTAGGTAAGTGTCGAGACCAACCTGAGGATATCAAGAAGCTAAAAGCGGTAATTGAATAAATAAAGATTAAGTTATTGAACACCTTATCACATTGGGAAGGTGTCAAGAATTATATCGAGCAGATTGCCCTAGAGTTTTTGGTAGAGCTTGAGACCAATGCTTAGTATGGGACGGACTAATAACATAGTGTGGGGTGATGTTGGAACCCAAATTTTGGCTAAGTCCTTTTTGGAATAATCATTGTGAAGTGGCATGACACAGAAGACCATTGCATGAGAGTCCATGGCAAAAAAATGCCAAGTCAGAATGAATGTGCATAATAAATGAATAACTCGAGAACAAAGGACTCGAAACTGAGCAGAAGACTTGGAGAGTGCATAAGAAGTGAGAGACAATTAGGGAGTGATTTTTAGGGATGAAAGAGACTAAGTCAAGCCTGAATCTAACACCATCCCATGGGAATACAGGTGCTCAGCAATGAGGATCCAGCACCGAAAAAAGACTCGAGTACTTAGAAATCTATGTAATTAGTTGCCACAACTCAAGTGTGTTGATGATCGTTGGTGAGTCACTGAGTCTAATTATGATTGTAACTACTTGGTCAGGGAAAACCAAATATATATAACCTTGGATAGAAATTTATAAGGTTGTTGATGTGATTGAAGATATTATTGTTGGCATAGCTTTTATTGTACTTGAGTAATATTGAGAGTTATATGAGTGGGTTGCACTATACACTTGAATTATGTAATCTTTGAATCACTTATCAATATGATGAATGGAACTCATGTTACCTTAATATTTCTATTCTGATGACTATGGAGATAATATTATTCGTTGTCTTGTATGTTGTTCAATTAACTGAGTTTAGGATCACAATGACTATTTACGCTCTCTTTTTTATTTTTGATCATAGAGTAATAAAGTGTTAAGATGGATTATAGAATGAGCATAGTAATGTGTATATGTTTGAGCACCCCTATTTGTTAATACACCCTCATGTGATAAAACCAATAAGAATTGATCCCTCACTGCATGCTTTAGGTGAGTGCATGAGAATTCATTCTTGCATGAAATTCCAGTGCGACAACACATTGGGCTTTTAGTCACTTTGGCATGCACCTAAAGAAAGTTATGCTTAAGTATGAAAATAACCCCAACATTTACAACACCTCTGTTTAAAAGTGGATATGTAAATAACCCCTCAATTTATCAAACTATCACGGTCAATCCACTCTTTGTAAATCTATTTGGGAGTATGATTGAACATAGAATTAGTAGTCGGGTAGAGGAAAAAGGAAAGAGGGAAAATGACAAGCAGGTTTTAGGCTCAAATACTCTACTATTGACAATTGTGTCACACTTAGACACTTAGTTGAACAGGTGTGGGATAAAAAAGGTGATGCATATTGTTACTTCGTAGACTTCAAAAAAATCATTTGACACAATACCAAGGAGCAAACTATGGAGTGAAATGGAAGAGCTAGAGGTCCTAATGCACTACATGGTAGCAATTCACAGATTGTATGAGCAAGTCAAGGCTAAAATCAAAATGAAGGAAGGGTTATCTAAATGTTTCAAAAGTGATATAGACGTCAAACAAGGTTGCCCTTTATCCCTAATTTTTTTTTGGGATTTACATTGATAAGCTAGTGATATGAATTCAAAGAGCCAGTACACAAATTTATTTCATGAAATGGACAATAGAGAGCCAAACGCACAGAGATAAATTTCAATCACAAATAATATTTTTAGCTATGATTTCTCCGATTAATAAATTATTTGTGAGATTACATATTTACAGGAATCATATTCATATATTCTCTCCCTTGATTTCTCTCATCCAAACCCTATAATTAAGCACACACTATTTATGATATATTGTTATAACCATTAACAATATATCACAACAATATAATATTTTAACTAATATTGTAATATTGTTTATAACAATATTACTACCAAATATTAATTAACCTATAACTATTTACCTATTGGTAAATACCTCAAATCTACACAATGTAAAAGCTAAATTTTCTAACATTCCTCCCATAGTTTTTACATGGTGCAAAAACATTCACTCTTATTTGCAGTATACTCACCCAATCTAGCATGCCCTATTTGGCTCATGACTTTGAAACAAAAAGAGCCTCACTCTTTTCATGGTTTTACAGGTTTACCACAAACCTTGACAGGAACAGGAACACCATCTACCTCCAAGAATTGGTACGAATAGAATTATATGCTACCGTATACTCTTAGGTCTGCATACCACTGATGCAATCTTACTGTACATGACCACTATATGCGAAGGAACGCATCTCACATTTACATTATGTCACCACAACGGATGTGTCACTAAGATTCATCTCCATAAAGAAGTAAGGTAGTTGTGGGATCTCTATAGTAGCCACTCTCCTAACTATTGTCAAAACACTGTTCATCTCTTGTGGTTTTCTGGATCTACCATAAACCCTTTCAAGATCCATGAATTGACTTACATTGGTGTTTTTGTCCTTTCACAATGTTTTCACTTCAGGAAATTATGTTTAAAATTTTCACACGAATTATATTACATGAACAAGCATTATTCTTATATTTTTATTTTGAAAAACACACAACGGAAATCATAAAAATACACTACACAAAATGTCACCACATCATTGGCACAACCCCGTCGTTGGTGACTGATGAGAGGTCGCTAGAAACCTCTCTCCTCCGTGTATCCTCCAGCATCCACTGCATGAAGCTCTTTACTTAGCTGATATGTCGATGTAGCTTAGGTACATAATTTTTTGAGGGAAATTCCCCCACAATATTTGACTCAGAACATCGGGGTCACCCGAAAATACGTACATAAAACATTGTTTTTATTTTTAAATTTTTTTGACATTATGACAATATTTCAAGACACTTTACAAAAAAATGACACAAATGACATTGACATCATTAAATAATAAATTTTTGACAATAGACCCAATAAATAACTTTGACATTTTTTGAATTTTTGACGACTCAATTAGAAAAAATGACTCTTTTTCAAAATGACTTTGACTATAAATGTGATTGACAATAAATTGAATCTTATAGATTAAATCTATATTTAACATTAACTTTTAACGACAAGGACTTTTTTGAAGACTTTTACAGACATCATAATAAAACGCCAAATTTTATTCATAGCATAAGACTATATTAAAATATTTGACACTTCTTAACATAAACCTATTATAATCGACACTATTGACACTATTTCAAAGACCCTCGTAAAAACCATAAACTTAAAAAAAGAGTTTATACATCTTAATAAACTAACTCAAAGCTCATCGACTTGGCTTTAATTTTTAGTAACAAACAAAACTTATCTTTGAAAAATTGCAGGTTACCCGTATGCAAATGACCAAAAGAGAATGAATATGTGGCATATAACCAGTCAAGCTGAATGAGGCAGAAGTGCGGAACAAGACAAACTCCATATTGAAGCCGAGCTCGGGAATGAATAACTCGCAGGGGTTGAGCTGATGCTAAAATCTAACTGAACTGTGGGCTGTGCGAAACTTTATTGAACACATCCAAGGGTCGAAACTTGAAACTCAATGCCAACTCTAGTGATTTTCACCACACATGCAAAAAACTAATTGTGTCAATACTAGCAGCAAATACCAATGTGCAAAACCTGACGAGTTTGACATCACCATAACAAATGCCAATGTGCGAATCCTAACGAGTTTCACATCACCATTCTTTTGCTGCACCAATTTACAAATCCTTTAGAGAATGGAAGATGCACAAAATATTAGACAGAGCATTCGAGCTAACAAGAGGATGTTGGCGTTGACTGCAATTTCTATGATGCATGAATTTTCCTCACAATGGACACAACCCTTCTTTACAGATATTCAAGAAGGTGTTGAGGAAGATAGGCCTATGTTTTTGCTATGCATGTAGAATGCTTGAGAGGAGTTGAGACTGGTTGACAAGTCAGAACTCGGGATGGATATACAGATCTCAATAGCACACAAGAATTGATCAGGTTGCATTGTATTATTTTCTCGTCTGCAGGGCAAGGAATTAATCAATCGGCCCTAAATTTTTCCTAATTATCCATCACAATAAATCTTGCTCTGATACCAATGATATGAATTCAAAGAGCCATACACAGATTTATCCCATGAAAGGAACAATAGAGAGCCGAACACATAAAAATAGATTTCAATCACAAATAATATTCTGCTATGATTTCTCTAATTAATAAATCATTTGTGAGATTACATATTTATAGGAATTATATTCTTATATTCTCTCCCTTGATTTCTCTCACCCAAACCCTATAATTAAACACACATTATTTGTGATATATTGTTATAACCATTAACAATATATCACAACAATATAATATTCTAACTAATACCATAATATTGTTTATAATTATATTATCACCAAATATTAATTAACCTAAACTATTTACCTCTCGGTGAATACCTTAAATCTATATAATGTAAAAGCTAGATTTTCTAACAACAAGAGGATTAGATAAATAAATTCGGAGGGGAGAGAGTGTACTTGGCAACTTATGTGGTGAAAATTTTTTTTTATGCCAATGATCTCATCCTAATGGCAGGGACAATCCAAGATTTAAAAGACCATCTCCAAGCTAGAGTTCTTTTGTAAAGAAGTAGGGATGGAGGTAAACATTGAGAAAACCAAAATTATGATTTTCTCAACAAAAAGGAAGGAACAACAACTTGATTTCTAGTTTGCATAAGGGTATCTTAAATTGGTATCAGAATACAAATATCTCGGGCTCGTCTTTCACAACCAACTCAAATGTGATACTTGCAGGATGAAAAGAATATAAGGTGGTTAGAGAACTTTTTATGTGCTTCAAAATTGATGTAAGAATGTTATGAAACTAAAAGATCACCACATTCTTATTTGGGTTACTTGTCACCCCAATCGTATTATATAGTTGCAAGGTGTGGGCTAGTGAAATAATGAGTTTGAAATGGAGACAAATTGAAAATATTCAAAAGCATCAAATCACAAACAATTTCAGAATCAACGACTCAGTCCCATATGCAATTATTCTTATTGAAACAAGGACTTCCCCTTTAGAGGCAACCGCTACAACAAGTTATATTGTTATTTTAAAAATTAGAAAGCATGAAGACTGACAGATGGCCAAGGGCAACAAAAGAAAAGGAGTTGCACAAGAGGAAGAACACTTGGATGATACAAAACCACATGTGGATGAATGGGTGGGATATCAACCTAACCGAATGTCCAAATTGTAACAAAGACACAAAGAATTACATGAATGAAAAGTTCAAAATGGTAATGTGGAGGAAAAGGACAAACAAGAAAAAACAACACTATATTTCAATTTTCAACCCAACTTACGAACATAATGAAAAAGCATAAATAGGGGTCAAAATCAGTTGGAGAGAAAAGATCATTATGGCTCAAATAAGAATTGGTTCTCATAGGCATCAGTGCGAGCCAAGTAGATAGACGAACCTTGAGTAGTAGGACAAGAAGGTTTGTGTTATTTGCACCAAAAGGGGAAATCTAAACGGTGGAGCACTTCATCCTTGAATATTCTCAATACACAAACATACGAGCCAAGTACGTAGAAAATTTAAGAGTTGGTTGTATGATAGATATATTTGAGAAAAAAAGAATAAAAATGTTGGTGTAGATGCCAATTCAAGTTAATAAAAAATGAAGCAATATTATAAAAGATGCCTCGTGTCATGAGAATCTTTAAATAATTGGAAAAATTAGTATAATTGATAGTTCCATAAACTGTTCGATCTCGTGAACAAAATTAAAACCATTACAATTTCAATTTCATTTTCAAAATAACATTTAAAATGATTGAATAATCAAAACAATCATAAGTTTCTCTTACTTTTAATTCAATATTTTTCATAAACAAAAAGCATGACTATATATATATCCCCTTCACCATCCGCATCGGTTCCTCATGTCTGCCACCTTTGATTCTTTCTCCACCACGCCTTGTTCTCCACTCTCACTTATCTAATTCATTAAATGTCAATACATGACTAAAGGTAAATCCCACTACTCCCCCTCCTACCTCTGCTAAGTCGATTAACCTCCACTTGCATGGAGTAAACCCTGCTTTTAATGTCCACTTACTGCATGCCATGTAAATCCCGTAACTACAACATCTTTCCAAAACCATTAATGCCAACAGTTCATTTATTTTATTTTACTTTTCTGTTTCTTCATTATTTTAATTTATTAAAATTACGTAATATATTTGTTCTAAAAGGGGACCAACATATCTTAAATATTTGTCGCATATAATTAAACGGGCATTCACTGTTCATCCTGTCATATAGGGGATTATCAATGGTCTTGCTACCATCTCACCAGGCACCCAATGTGCTTTAATTCCTACAATAAAATCTGTTCTGTTATGGTTTATGAATGTTTATATCCATTTATTACAAGAGTGAATCATTACTATATTTAAATAAATGCTATAAGAAATGAATTAGAACATAGGAATAAATGTTACAAGATATTAAACTTGTTAGTTGTGATGTGACATATTTTTGTCATTTTATTTTATTGATTAAATTTGAATTTAAAAATGCATATTAAATTGGAAACAGTGAAGAAAACCTTCAAAAATTTATTTTTTTTTTTTCCTTCTAAATTACAATTTTCATAGTGAACCGAGAAAGAGTTCTTAGAAAGGGTTGTTACGTCTATATTCAAATTCTTAAACATGTTTAATAAATCTTTAATATAATTATTTTGGTGAGAAACAACATTAGATAAAGCTTGGAATTTTTCATCAATTATTTCACCAGGGGAGGTCATAGTATCCAAGCTCCCTGCTAGGGTGGCCACCCTAGCAGCGTTCTTCATCCAACAAGATTCCACAAATATGCGTGTGAACTGTTTAAACAAACGTAACCCAAAAATATTGTCAAATTGGCTGAATAGTTTTGTCAAACAGTTTGCAGGCAAATCCCTCAATGCCCATGTGTATTGAAGCTATTTTGTTCCCCTGATTTCAAACTGCCCTGCAGGCCCTGGCCTGCCCTGCTGAGCTGTGAAACTGCCATCACGCTGTTGTGTTGTGACCCTACTGTACCCTGCCCTGACCTGTTAGATTGATTGATAATATAGAATGCATAACAAAGTTGCATCTCTAAAAACAAGTTTGATGCACAAAAAGTCCACATTAAATCCAAAAATAATCATACCTACACATTGACGTGATTGATTGGTCCCACTAAAACCTCAGGCTATGGCAACAAAGAAGTAGCAAGGGATATCTAATTGTCTTCATTAATATCAAAGAAATATAAATGGAAGCACTTTTGTTTGGAGAGGGTAGCTTGTCATTACATAATATGGATTTGGATATATATGATTCCAGACTTAGAACTCAAGGGAATCATTACTAAAGTTGTACTTCTTACTACTGCAATTGATAACTTTTAATTCAAGTTGCCCTTGTTACTCGATACATTGATAAATTTTATTACACAAATGTATTTAAGTGGAGATGTTAGCGCCATCACATTAGAGGCTCCTATGTAGCTGTTGCAGGTAACTAAAAAAATGTTGCAACGATATTTCTTGACGTTTCTTTGAATCTGTTGGTTTTTATATTCCAGCTATCTTTTATATAATTGGTAATTATATCCATAACCCATTTGCAACCAAATATATATTGGTAATTATTTCATATCTGAAGCCCATTTACAAGGGGCATACCCAAAAATGCCCTGCAAATTGAACCAAGGATTTAAGGAAAGATCAGACAAAATAATGAGCTACTTAACACGTGTTTTTGAGGCCAGTTGATGTGACCTGCTGTTTCCGTTTAAGGAAAGATCAGACAAAATAATGAGATACTTAACATGTCTTTTTGAGGCCAATTGATGTGACCTGCTGCTTCCGTTCAAGCGGACTATGTCAAGGAGCAGGCTATGCCATCAGCTACTTGTTAAAAAGGACCCCTCTCAGGTTGTCGAGGGGCGAGGGGGGTCTGCCTGAGGTTACAGGCTGTTGATTATTTTTAAAAAACATAAAATAAGCAGATATTTTCTCTTTTGAGTACCGTCTACTTTGATTATGAGCTATTGCTCTGAAGCCTAATGTGGGACATTTCATAGTGGCTCAATCACAAGGCTAACTTCTTGTATTGCTCATGCTGGGTAACAGAACACAAATTCAATGTTCATTTAAACCAATCTTGTATGTTTATAAGTTATAACCAATCCCAACAAAAGAGAGGTATTATTTCGATCATTTCATGCTCTTGAATTAAGCCTCTTAGATAGAAACTAGTGTGTTATAATCATCTCAAGCTGAGCAAGCATAACTCAATAATACAATCAAGTTAACTCGAAATTGATATTAATTAGAAGTGATTTTGCCAATGAGCAATTTCGATCATTTCATACTCTTCAATTAAGCCTCTTAGATAGAAACTAGTGTGTTAGAATCATCTTAAGCTGAGCAATCATAACCTCAATAATAAAATCAAGCTAACTCGAAATAGATATTAATTAGAAGTGATTTTGGAGCAACACATTTAACAGGCCAAAACATGACATCTACAATGGGAGTGATGGAAGTTGAAGAAAACAAAGAAATAACGAAGACTTGTTTTTGGTCAAAAATAAGAATATGCTGGTAGAAATTGCTGGAGGTAACAATCTGCATTCTAAACCCACAAAGCACATCTAGATTTCTGGAGGTAACCTTCTGCATTCCCAACCGCAAGACTATATCTAGCTCTGTGGTGGCATAATCTTATGCCAATTGGACGGTTTTGAGTTTGAAACATAGATTGCCCACGTCTTCTAACATGTTATAACTTAGGGATGTCTGAAAGATATCTAGTGCAACATGAAGGGCGTTGGAAGTAACAATTTAGGAACATGGACAAGGCATAGGATGGTAAAGCAGATCTGGGCAGCTTGGGTGGCCTTGGGTTCCATTCCTAGCCTTCCAGGTTAAGTAGCATAAATTGTAAGATGGCCACACTAGCAATTGTCACAAGAATACATGCTAAATCCCAATCAGCTTCCATTCCTAGCTTTCCATGTTCAGTAACATAAATTGTAAGACCAGCCAAACTAAGATCCAAAAATAAATAAAACTGCCGAAGAAACTTAAAAGGTCATTTCCATTATTAGTAACAAGTTCCGACGCATAGAAAATGAAGAGGTTACTATAAAAAATCCTCCTCTCTCTCATCTAATTTACCCAAAACTTTTTGGCGAGGGTATGATTAAGGGCCATGATTGGACCAGGAATGACTGTCCAGAACATGTTTATTTTGAAATGAAAAAGTGGAAGTGGGTTATTCAGAAAGCCACTTCTCACTGTTATGCTTTGAAATTTGGGTTATTCTTCAGTTTCCATAAAGCCACTTCGCACTGTTATGTGCATAATTGATTAGCTCTTCTGGCTTGAACCATAGATTGATCTCATCCGTGGCTGTCTGTGGCCCATCACTTCCATGAATAATATTCCTGTAAATCAAAATTCAGGAAGCCAAATGTGTTCATTTAACCTTGCCTTGCAGATTCTGTTTTAACATATTGTAAGTTTTCAAAACAGAAAGCATCGCGATCAATCTAGCTAGCCAATCCAAAACATACCTTCCAACAACTATGGCAAGATCGCCTCGAATTGTCCCAGGCTCTGAGTTCTGAGGATCAGTTGCACCTATAAGTTTCCGTCCATATTTAATAACTCCTTGACCTTCCCATACCTACATAAATACAATCAGTACTTAGTAAAAATACAAAAGAATAATCAACTGGGTTAAATTAAAATGGTAAATCAAAGGGGTCTTTATTGAAGATCCCCAAGTACAAATACCACAACAAACATGCTATTTGACAACTCCTCGACCTTCCCAAACCTACATAGATATTCCCAGTACTATGGTAACCATCTCAGATAAAGGTAAGGCCCAACCATAAATAAAGGGGGCCATTTAACTAAGAAAATGAAAAGAAACATTGAGGAAGCCAGATAATTCAGTAAATAGACTAACCATTGCAAGTACAGGTCCAGAACTAAGGAATTCACAGAGCCCATTGAAAAATGGTCTCTCTTTTAGATCAGCATAATGTTGCTCTGCAAATTCCTTGGATGGAACCACCAGCTTAATGGCAACAAGTTTGTACCCCTTGCGTTCAAAACGGGAAACAATCTCTGAAATCTGTGATGAAAAAAAATTACTGTTAGGTAAATTGTAAACCAACTCAAAATGTTGTTGCTACAAAAAGAGGTAAGCTACTTACCAGTCCTCTCTGTATGCCATCAGGCTTGATGGCAATAAATGTTCGTTCAAGCTGTAATCCACAGTCAGCTGATATGTTAAAAGTTTAATATTGCCATGCATTCATTGGTAAGCAACATTTAGCTGTTAAAGTTTCCATAGACTGATAAAAAACATTTTCAGGTTACTTTCTAATTCTAGTCATGCTCCCTCATAAGTTGGTGTTTCCACCAATAAGTTGAAATCCTTGATTGCTTTAAAGTTCATATTCCAATTGTAAATATAAGCCTATGAGCTTATGCATGAAAACAGGGTGAGCTTTTTAGGCTAATACCTCTGCAGCTTGTGCTGATGGATCTTGAAGCATGTATACTGGAATCAAAAAAAACAGATAATTTAGAATGACTTATCAAAAAAAACAGATAATTTAGAATGCATTGTAAAAGTCATCATGGTATAAAAATAACAAGTTCTCTCACAAAACAAAGCGTGGATCATTTTTTATGATCCCCTGCCAAATAAAAACTTTCAAAAAATATACAGTTCTGGACAAGCAGTCTCCAACAAGAGTCAACACAGTAATGATAAGCCGTTCTATAAAGCATAAGAAAATATAAATTTCAGAATGGCTGATTCTGGACAAGAAGTAACTGACAAGACTTAACATGGAAAATGACAAGCCAATCTATAAAGCATAAGAAAAATCAAAATATAAATTTCAGGATGGCTCATTCTAGACAAGCAGAAATCTAAACTCAGAAATGACAAATCAGTATATAAAGCATAAAATATACTCGATTAGTGTCTTAGAAATAGGCACAGACTGGGGAACAATCTTCACATTAGCAATTCTTAGCTGGGAGTGGAGAGTTTTATGCAAGACAGAGGAAATGAGATATTAGTGTGGAATAAAATGTACAAGGGATATATCTGAGAATGGAGCCTGCATAAAGACAGAATTGTGCATTTTGACTAACAAACAAGTAATTTGTGTCCCCAAGGTTCTAACACCACTCAATAAGCATTAAGAACAAAGATCTTAAAATTCAGAGAAAAAAGAAAGTAAATTATGACAAACATCCAAAAAAGTGATGTATATTCTGAAAATAATACAACTAGGATCCCTCAAGTGAACAGCAAACAACTTCTCTCAACCTTCAGCAAATTCTTAAAAGCCAGTAGCAAATTGAAGTCATGTATCATCTTCGTCTTCAAAGTTTTTAAATCATTCAAGCATAGCCATATATTTGTTAGTGGTGCACAACTACCAAATACGTAGCTCTAAAATCATACAATATACTCGGTTTTGATATTTATTAGTGGTGCATCTAAATCAAATATGTGGCTCTATAATGACACAATATACGCAGTTTTGTTTTCTGTCATCCATTATACTGACAACAACTATTGTTTCATGATGGACTTCCTGGAAAAAATCTCGA
This sequence comes from Torreya grandis, assembly GCA_037957365.1. Taxonomy (NCBI): domain Eukaryota; kingdom Viridiplantae; phylum Streptophyta; class Pinopsida; order Cupressales; family Taxaceae; genus Torreya; species Torreya grandis. The sequence goes on along the minus strand of JARHVA010002090.1, from coordinate 1,761,752 downwards.
GATGGTCTCCATGATCAATCATTACCCTAGTAACATTTTTCCTCAATTTTGGTAATAATCACAAGGCAAGGGGAGCCACTTAACAAACTAGCACCGTAAGCATTTGTTAGTAGCAGGGAGGAACAGTGAATGTAATCCAGTGCTTTGGAACAGACATTCGAACAGACCAACCATCTTGAAAGACAATGGGTCAAATCTTATATGAGCTCGAAAATATCTAAAGAAATCAAGATATATATTATATTATGTACTGAACTCTGACCATAACACCCCAGATTCATAGGCATACATCTTCCACAGTGGCTGGTATGATTAAACTATAAAGCAAGCCAGCCCCTGAAAAGGCATGATGATATATAATTGCATTAAAAAAGAAGAGAAAGAAAGCATCAGGAAAAACAAATGCACCCCAGATTCATAGTGATACATCTTCCACAAAGTGGCTGGTATGATTAAACTAGAAAGCAGGCTAGCCACTGAAAAGGCATGATGATATATAATTGCAATAAAAAGAAGAGATAAAAAGTATCAAAAAAAACAAATGCTGAACAAGACCAAAGCAGAGACCAATACTAGAATTAGGATACTGGTCACTAAACAAGGCAGTAATGATACAGATTCAGTGACTTCATTTGGATCTGCAAGTAGCTAAGCTGACCTATCGGACAAGAAATGAACACGCTGAAAAATCCATCAGAATAGTGGTTGCTGACATGGTATACAAATTCATTGTGCCATCCAGTAAGTAAATACTGGAAGAGTCAAACATAACAGAAATGATTCATGTATGCATTAAATCTAAAGATAAACAATAAAATTAGGAGGGGTTTAAAAAAGATGAAGAAGCCAAACCCCTTCACCAGTTCCATTGCAAGAAAGTGCAATGCAATGAAGAGGCTCTGTGCATGATAGGCTAAAACATCAAAGGCAATGCCAGTCCAGCGTAGGAAATATAAGTTCCTGAGGCCAGGAGACATGTATAACTGTGCAATCAAGGCTTAAATTGTACTGCCAGTAAAGGAATGCAACACACCATCCACAGAATCAACAAATCGCAGTTAGTTGTAAAAATGTTACCATGTTCAAAAATTTCAGTAGGTTGGGGAGGAGAAGATATTTATTGAAGCTTGAAATTAAGTTTTGAATATCAAAAAAGGTTTGACTTTGGGAAGGTTTGCAAATGGTCGCAAAAGAGGCTAGCTTATATAATGACTGATGCATAGTAAAGGTCGACATCAACAAATAAAACAACCAGATCACACTTTGTGGCGACTGCAAGCATACAAGTGAGTTCCATTGTCTAGACTCTATACACTTTGTTGGGTTGGATGGGCTTTACAGACCAATTTGGTATAAAGGATGTTATATGTCATCCTTGCCATAGCTTATATGGTTTCAAAATTTTCTTCAATCCATGTAAGAAAATCAAATGGTTAAAAAAATCAAGTAGCACATAAACAATAGGTACGGATTAGGCACATTCATTTGGATCTGTTCTTGTTGAGCAGAACCACAATACGGGTACCACTACCTAGCAAATGAGGCTCCCAAATGCATGCATCAAATATAAATCAAGCTCAAAAGCAAAAAGGCTATAACCCTTATAGAACTTGTTGACATAAGGAAATCCCAAATGTTTTTCCAAATAATAGCATATTTGATAGGACCAGTGACTTTGACAGAACAGAGGCACCCCTGGATCCACCCACCACCAATAACAAAAGGAATTCAAATAAGAATGGTCTAAAACAAACAACATTGGATCCACCTACCATCATTGAAAAAGTCTCCAGGTAAAATCAGATCAAATAGGGAACAGAAAACCCCTTGAGCATTGCATCATAATGGAGAATAAGGCCCTCAAGCACGAAAGTACACTGCATTAGAAAATAAAACAAAGCACTGGACCCTACCACTGCCAAATAAACCAGAAGGGTGGAAATACATAATCTTCAAGTTTACAATGTAACAGGAACTGCAAGTCCCCCATTGCAGAGCCCAAACCTCATCAGGACCTGCCTGCATGCCATTTGATGACCATATTGGGAAATACAGCCTCAGTGGTCTCACAGTTAAATGCCGCTAGTATAATTACACCAGTTAAAGATTAAAACCCCATTATAAACCATTATAATAATAAACCCACTCATTAAACTAAAGTCTCAATCACATGTAATCATTATAAGAAAAAAAAACTAACCTGCTGCAGGCAAAATCAATGCCGCAGGCATCCACTGCCTGTAAGCATTCTGGTGCTCTCCATGAGAACCAAGGGCAGCAAGTGATGAGAACCTTCCTCTGCACGAGGTTGCTGCTGCTCCTGCTACAGATCTTGCCTCTGCACAACCAAACATCCCCTTCATTAAACACTTGAAAACCATTCAGAAACCCCAGTACCAATGACTTATACACACCAACTATATCTCTCATTGACAACCAATCCTAGATATGAATGACCTTAAAATCATAAAACATAAGATCTCATATATATGATGATGAGTAGTTTCCACTGAGACCATCTATAGTCCATGGGACCCCTCCACTGCACGTTGAATATCACTGAAAAACCCCGGAACGTATAACAAATATACACCAACAATATCTTTCCTTGATAACCATTCCTGGTTTCAGATTTTTACCACCTAGGATCCTAAAACATCAGATCTCATATATATGATGATGATGATTGGGCTCAACTAAGATCCCCTATAGTTCATGGAATTTTTACCTTCCACTGAGACCACCTAAGGTTAATGTCACCTATCAAAGAATTGATTGATTTTTTATTACTTGATTATTTTACTAGAATATTTCTGCTATCAAATAAAATGAAATGAGACCAAGGGGCTGAAATTTTAGACACAGTTGGGTCAGTATTTTCCCGGGATTCTTTATTCCTACCTCAAAGGGTTAACCCATAGGTTGTACAGTTTATGATCCTATATGTTATGTAGAACTTATGAATTACTTTTTTCTAAAATACTTCTGCTATCAAAGAGGCTGGAAAGACAATCCAGTAGGCTTTACAGTCTAGGAGAAAGTGATCTCATTATTTTCAATAAATAAAATAATACATGTTCCTATATGGTCTCCGGGACCCATGATCTACATTATACTTCTGTTATCAAAAAGTCTTGAAGGATGGTGTGCAAGCTAAAAATGCTGTGTTTTTCATCTTCTATATTAATAATGCTAGCACATTCTACAACTCCCCTGCCTAAGAATTGTTCATCTTCCCCTATAGCCATAGAGTTTTAGGATCAAAAGTATATATTTTGCATGTGTCATGGAGATTTATGATCAAAAGTATATTTTTTTGCATGTGGGTGTTGCACATATAGGGCAAACAACCCAAAACTGAAAAATGCAAAATAAAATAAAAATAAAATGAAGTGGGTGTTGAAGATACAGGCAACCCATTAAATTAGTAAACAACCCAAAAGTGAAAAATATAAAAGAAGTGAAAAAAAAAACAATGTAACCAACCTGGTATGAGATTGATGGATTTGGAAGAAGCAGCAGCAGCAAAAGCCCTTGTAGTTCGGACAGCAGCACTGAACAAGCGAGAACTCATCGTACCACCCTCAAACAAAACCTATAAAACAGGCTAAAAAGGTAACACAGAAAGTTCCCCTTGCTCTTCTTTTTTTGTTTTGTATCTGTCTGTAGGCATTCCTAGCGTCAAAACTGCCTTATATTCCTCATCTGTTCCACAATAAAACTAACCATAGAACAGAGCCGAGGTTAGAAATGCAGTTTCAACTAACTCAGTTCACGTGGAGCTCCCTGGACCGTCCATAGATTGCTGATAGAAAAAAAGTCTTTAAGGTTTTGAAATAGCCTTCTGAGCACGTGTTGTCAACCGTTTTTTTTCCACTATTTTGACTGATGGCGGCAGATTATCAATCCCTGGGTTTATATACAGAGTTAGTCTAATCTTTGTCAGAGTGTTCTGAGTAGATGTTTGGGTTTTTTTGAGTTAGCCAGGGCTAAAGTTGCAACTTTACATGTAAAGTTATAGGTCCATAAAGTAGACATATCACTTAACCGCATAAATTCTTCATCATGATCTAAAATTCCAAAGAATGCATATTGAGGATCTTTTTAATATAATGATTTTTCATAGATTCCCATTTTTATAGGTATCTCACATCATCTATTTTATAATATAATAATTTTTCATAGATTCTTATTGTTATGGGAATTTCATACCATCTCTTTTATATTTAAAGTTTTAAGTGTTTTGATAGTGTAAGGAATGTAGGAGGGATTTGTCTTTAATTTTAATTTTTTATCAATTATTTATATGTGAAAAAGAGAGGAGTAGTAAAGAATCGAACAAATTTTATGAAATGTATTTTTGTGTGTTTATTGAGAAAACTTATATTTATTATAAATGTTGTAAAAAATGTAAATGTTGTGGAAAAGGTATTACACTAGAATCTTGATACCTCTACGCTTCTAAGATTTACATATATATTATCCTTCATTCTTACATAACGGTCAAATGTAAATGAAGGGTTGGTATACAGGGAGTATAAAGAGCGTACTCTTAAAACGATAGTAAAGGTCAACCCTTGACGATCAATGTTGTCAATATCTATTATTACTTTATTGAGAGTCATTCCTTGTACTTTGTGCATGGTTAGAGCCCATGCCATTTTGATAGGCATTTAACAATGATTACCCAGTGCAATAAGAAGAATCAGAAGATGTGTTGGATTGCAAATATCCCATAGGGGACCAGAGTATTTCTTGAAGGCAATAACCATGTACATGGATAAGGAAGGTGCATTTGAATTTGGGAGGTAAACAATATGAACTATTTCTCTGATGGCTCCATTAACCAACCTTACTTTCACCCATAGATTAGATGCTAACATAATGTTTTGTTCTTTACATAGAAGCATAGTTTGCTCGAGTTGAGTGTTGTGGTTCAATGTCCCCTATTGTCTGCTTTGTTCTACTTTACATATTGTTATTGGAATGTTTAATAAATTTATGAACAAGCATTGATTTGTTGTGCATACATGTTGACAGAAATTTATGTGTAATGTTACTACTGTGTTGAATGCTTGCCAAAGGGTATGGCCAAATGACTTTCCCACATATATTGGTATGTCATTTACAAGGAAAATTTGTCCTAGGTCACCAACAAGTATAACTGAACAACCTCCAAAAATTTTGTTTTTATGTTTAGGAAATGCCTCACGCAACCAGCTAGTTATATTACTGAACATCTTTGGGTCTATGAAGTTCATTTCATCAATGAGCACATATTTGATGTGTCTCATTTATTCTTGGAAAATTGTTAGTTCTTTTCCTTCAAATGTCTTCAATTCATGGATAGGAATTCAGAGGCTTGAATGCATTGGTGATGCATTTATGTTAAACATTGTGACACCAGTTGGAGCAAGGAGAAGTAGGGGAGAACTAGTTCTCCCTACAAGTCCATGTAGGCTACATTTTATGTTGCTAATCAAGAAAGATTTACCTATCCCTATTGTTCCTTATATAATCATCCTATGTGGTGGAGCATGTGTGTTATTTTAGGCATGGTGTAGAATAATGTCGAGGTTATTTGTTGGTTACTTGACAACTCACTTGGTAGTGGCTCACTTGTGCACTCTACATATGTATTCTAGGTGATTGTGTGTTGATAATAAAAATATTATGGTGTTGTTGTCTATAGACCGAGTAACACTTCAGAATGATTCCATTTGTGGTTGGTGTTGAATTCATGAAGCCCAAGCATGTCAATGTCATTTATGTTATTGTTGCTTGATGGGTGCATGCATGACAAGATTTCCCACTCATGCATTTCCACTTCCATTTGCACATCTTCTTGAGTGTCAATAGAATCGCTGCTTGATTTAACATTGTTGTTCTCTTATGTAGAGATCCGCTCAATGTGCCATGGAACGTATAAATCCTTGATTTGTTCTCAATGTGTAGTAATGTCCTACCTAGTTAAACTAAACGTCCACTGTAATGTTACAGAATGGTTTGTACAGTAGGAGCTCTACCCAATAGAAATATTCAATGATGGTGAATCAATGTGAGGTATAATAGAGAAATGAGGGAATATGCGAACAATTGCTTGAATTGTTCTATTTCTCCACTAATTAGTTTTTCTTTGATGTTAAAAGACCATGTTCGTGTGACCTCAATGAGTGGTAATTTATCTAGAAAAGAAGATTGATTTATATATGCATTAATGAAAGATGGTAGTTTGCCTTCCTCAGAGGTGCTTTTAGAAAAACATTTGAATATTTGTTTGCTAACAGATAGGGTAACAAATGTTTGACTACAAACCATTAGAGGTAGATCTTGCAACATGTGGCATATCTCTTGTGCACCTATGTCACAATCTACAATAGTTTTTATGACGAACTTGTTATATGGAATCATTGCATGGCTTTCAACTGCAGTTGTAGCTGATATTCTAGTTAGCATATGGTGGTAACTTTTAGATTTGTTTTCAACTTCATCTACATACTTTGCTATATATTTGAGCACGACGTGGTAGGAAATAACTAGTTGGCAATCAACATTTGCATGTTATATTGAAAGCATGTTTGTATTGTGGATGTTCACTCTTTCATCATTACGTGTTGGAAGGTAAGTTTTGTGGCCTTCATCATATATAAACATTAATTATATATGCATTGTAGAGTAGTCCCCAATTTCCATAAGCATGTTGATTCATTGCATTTAGTGTGATATTAAACGCAATTTACAAGATCCTCATA
>JARHVA010002090.1:1732500-1750000 GCA_037957365.1 Torreya grandis | reverse complement strand
GAATATAGGAGGACAATGCTTACGATGACATTGTCAATTTTATATAACTGTATTTCTCATGGGATCCTTGCATAGTGACGAGTTGGGCAAACAAAATTGTCTGAATGTTGTTTCCACCTTACAACATGAACCATCCCAAACATCAAAACCTGTGCATATATTGAATTAACTTTGTTAATAATTATTTTATTTTACTCTACTTTATGCAATCTAGATTGTAATCATTTGATGGCTTATCGTATTTGCAAGGATTTTCAATTAGTTCCATTAGCAGACTGTAGGTATCAACATAGGTAATGTTAACCCCAAGCAGTTGTGAATTAAGGTTGTGAAGAATCATTTTTATCACTATGTTAAATTTTCTAGCCCATGTATTGCATCAAAATGCAACTTCCATCACTAACAATATTTTGAAGTCTTTGGGAGGGGATGCATATAAGAGGTCCCATCCCATTTAACACTATTTTACGTACACCAATTTTGTATATTCTCTACACTATGCAACAGTTACCTCCACTTCAGCTTTGCATCACACATCATGAATCAAAATCTCTCTCTATATATAACTTAACCTTAGTTATCGCTACAAAGATGTAATAGCCAAATTGACAAACTAGTGAGGAGTATACTATTGGGCTACGGGTGGAACAGGTAAGAGAGAATTGTTAATGTAACTGTTGCTTCCTATCTATATGAAGTATATGAATTCATGAAGCAATTTTTTTGCTACCTCACTCTCCAATTTTTTGTTAAGACACTCTTTTGTTTCTGCCACGTATTGTATTTGCCAGTCAAATGACACTCTATCAATTTGCAATCACAATCACTTTCGCACCTTTATTATAATTAAAAGAGACAATGCCAAAAATGGAGGGAGATGGGATTAATTATAATATTATTTGTGGCATGCATTTCATTCGGCCTCCCTCCACGTTGCGAGCCTCCCTAAACCCTCTGATCACGTGTACGCTCCACGTAGTAGTAAACAATATTATGCATGCTCCATGTAACAATAAACAATATTATGCATGCTCCACATAGCCTCAATTTATTTTAAATATTTTACGTCTAAAAAATTGGGATGTTCAAGTTTATTGGATAATTTCATTACAAGGTTAGAATTTAGGATCATCTTTGAAAAGTAATTGAACAAGTTTATGAGATAGTTTCAGATAATGAGATTATATTAGATATAGTTAAATAGATTTTTGTTTATTTAATATATTGATAAAATCATATATATATTTATTTAATAATAATATATTATTTTATAATATAATATACTTTATTATAATATATTATATTACAATTGTAATATCTTATATATTATTATTAATTATAATATAAATAATATTATATTAAATATTATTCATATAAATAATACATTAAAAAATATTATATAATACAATACAATATTAATAATATATAATATAATATAATATTATAATGATATGTAATATATTGAAATATTATATCTTAATATAATAATATTATAATAGTAAAGTCGATATTTGTAAGGTGAGTGTAAATTGATAGTCATATTATTGTTACAATAAGATTAACTAAAATGAACGTGAACTATAAATCTATCTTTTCATAGATCGTAACAACCATAAAACATAAATCCAAAAAAATTAAAGGCTCAAATAATATTAAATATAATATTAATTATTAATATATATATAAAATAAACATCTTAACTTACGGAGAATAATGTTGATACATGCATTAACAATGCATGGTGGGCTTTGAAAGTTTGAAATATACCTACTTTTATGCACTTTTTATTGTTTAATTATGCCATATATAGATTCTGTGATAGTGCATGTGATCCAGGTATCAATTTAGGCGACAATTCGGGTGACAGTTCCACCCCAATTGATGACGGAACTTCCGGGAGCCATAACTTTTGCACCGTAGCTCCAATTGACTCGCCGTTTGAACCGTTGGAAAGATAAGAACGAGGGGAACGTCGTGAAATGGCATTGAGCTCTACTCAATGAAGTTTGACTCCTGAAAACCCAACGGAAGTGCCTCAAATTTCAATTTTAATAGTGTTGTCTAAAAATAGTAATTCCTCGAATTATGTATTGTTTTAAATATTGGAAGTCGTACCACTTCATCTCCCTTGAGATTGGTGACCTTCCACATCCTCCCCACGCTTTCAAATTGTGTATAAAAGAAGAGGTAACCCGAAATGTGAAGACATACATCTCTTCCCAGAGATAAGCATATATTTGTATTGCGATTTTGAGTAATACTACATCTCTTCTCAGAGAATTCATTGTTACTGTGTTATTTCTATGTTATTGTGATATTTATCAACCAAAACTTCTGAGTTTTGGATCAGTGGTATCAGAGCGGTTTGTCTTGAGAGTGTATGATCCCGAGGACGAGGTCAGGCTATAAGAAGCTTGGGTGGGAAACAATAGAGCTTCCAAATTTTCCACCTGTTCGCTCCAAATGACCTCAAATGGCAGACGACACCGAGACATCCGATCCTTTTAAGGAAATGGTGAATGAGGCCCTCCAACGGCAACAAGCACAGATGCTGCAACAATTTTCCCAAATTCTTCAAACACTTTCAATGGGAAATCCTGGCTCCGCGGCTCCACTTCCTGGCTCCTCATCTAGGGAACGACCTTTCAGTGCCCCAACACCCTTCAAGGTCCAGGTAAATTTTGATATTCCTACATTTGAAGGTAAAATCAATGCTGATGCAGTAGAAAATTGGTTAGATCAACTGTCTTCCTACTTCTCTATAAATAAGTTCACCGATGGAGAAAAGATTACTTTTTCTCTTTTGAAATCAACATTGCCTGTGAAAAACTAGTGGGAAGTGTGCAAAAAGAGGTTCAGCACAGATGACATTGGCCTAGAGGTGGAACCTACCTGGGATGATTTTGTAGAAGCAGTGAAAGAAGAATACTATCCCATCGGAGCATATGATGATCTCTACATACAGTGGCAACAACTTCACCAAGGTAAGGACCAATCTGTTCAAGATTACATACACTTTTCATTCTTTGTCTGCAAGGTTGGGCATTCAAGAAAGTGAGAAACATAAGACTCTCAAATATCATGGTGGACTACAATGGTACATACGGGGGGAAATGGAACTCTTCAATTTGGAAACCCTCGGTGAGGCATACAAATTTGCAGTGAAGATTAAACAGAAGAATGGCAGAAAAAATACGAAGAGTCAGCCCTCAAAATGGAAAAGTGATAAGGAAGGTCAAACAGGAGGCCCAAATTGGAAGCAAAAGGAGTTTTAGGATAAGAAATCCCAGAAAGGGAAGGCTGGAAAATGGTGTGATTACCACAAAACTGGGACTCACTCCAAAGAAGAATGTCGAGCCATCAAGTCATTGCTTTCTGAGTCACAATACTCAACGTCCACTACTCTGCCTCATACACAACCCACAGTCAAAGAGGATGAAGAAGAAATTGTAGATGCTGTTGTCGCTTCATCACATAACCGTGGGGAAAGACCAGATGACAAGGAAAGATTGTTCCACTCCAAACTATGCATAAAAGGTACGCCTTTACATTTCATTCTTGATAGTGGGAGTCAAAAGAATCTAATCTCTGCTAAAGTTGTGAAAAGTCTAAATCTATCTGTAAAGCCTCATCCAAAGCCCTATAGTATTGGATGGTTAAGCCCAGGGAGAGACCTCTATGTCACCCATCAGTGTCTTCTTTCATATGCCATAAAACCATTCCAAGATGAAGTCTTGTGTGATGTAGTCAATCTAGATGTCTGTGATGTACTCCTTGGTCAGCCATTCATGTATGAGTGACATGGCATCTATGAATCACGAACCCGAAGGATTACCCTCACCCTTGGAAAATGGAGATATAGGGTACCAGAGGTACCACCTCCCAAATCTATCTCCCTAATCAATGCGAAGCAATGTAAGAGATTGGTGGAGAAAACAAAGCAATTTGTCCTCATGGTGGTCAAGCCACAGAAATCCACGAAGGCCGATGTTCCAGTCCTGACTACACAATCAACACAACAACAGAAGCAGATAGGACGCATCACAGGAGAATATGATGACTTATTCAAGTCACCCACAAGAGTTCCACTACATTGCCAGGTAAAACATTCTATCGATTTGATCCCAGGATCACCTTTGCCTAACAGTCGTGTGTATCGCAGATCAGTTTTGGAGAATGATGAGATAAAAAGATAGATTCAAGAATTGATCCAAAAGGGTCACATCAGGCCAAGCTCTTCACCTTGTGGTAGCCCAATTGTCTTGGCACTGATGAAAGATGGAACATGGAGACTTTGTATTGACTATCGAGCCCTGAATAAAATCTCTGTGAAGAATCGCTATCCTCTCCCCAGGATTGATGACCTGCTAGACCAGCTCCATGGTGCAAAGTTCTTCACCAAAATTGATCTCAAATCTAGTTATCACCAAATTCCCATCGATCCCACTGATGTCTAGAAGACTGCATTCAAATCTAAGGAGGGGTTCTTTGAATGGTTGGTTATGCCTTTTGGCTTAACTAATGCACCTGCAACCTTCATGAGGATGATGGATGACATCCTACGACCCTTCACCAACTCATTTGTGGTTGTCTACTTAGATGACATACTCATCTATAGCAGAACGTGGGAAGAACATTTGCAACATGTTCGTAAGGTGCTTCAAACTCTTCGGGAGCACAAGTTGTATGCAAATCTTGACAAATGCACATTCGGGATGACAACAATTCAGTACCTCGGGTATGTTGTGAATGCGGAAGGGGTCCATGTTGATCCAAAAAAGATTTGGGTTATTCGAGAATGGCCCACACCAAGGACCCTCACAGAGCTTCGTAGCTTTTTGGGTCTTGCAAATTTCTACCGCAGGTTTGTTCTTGGATTTTCACATGTTGCTTGGTCACTAACCCAAGTGACTAAAGGAGGAACAAAAGCTACATTTCAGTGGGGTGAAATATAGCAAAGGGCATTTGAGAATTTGAAGAATAGACTCTGCTCAGCACCTGTTCTTGCCTTGCCAGATTTGCATCAACGTTTTGAGTTGATGACAGATGCATTTGAATATGCCATGGGAGCTGTCATCATGCAACATGGCCATCCTGTTGCATATCATAGTGAAACTTTCACTCATACAGTCAGGAGATATCTAACATATGATAAGGAGCTCTATGCCATTGTGCAAGCCTACAAACAATGGAAACACTACATCTTGGGAAAAGAAACGGTCATCCACACTGACCACAGACCATTGGAATTCATCCAGACACAAAACAAGCTCCGAAATGAGAGGCATCAGAAGTGGGCCACATATCTTCAACAATTCCACCTGATAATCAAACACAAAAAGGGGAGTTCAAATACAGCTACAGATTGTCTGAGCCATCCATGAATTACTACACTCACAACAGTTTTGGACCTGTGCGGACATGAGACTGCCACTTGGGGTACCCTGTATGAAGCAGATCCTACCTTTGCTGCTACATATCAAGCACTTCAAAAAGGTGCACATGTTTATGATTTCTATTTGAAAGATAATGTCCTCTGTCATATGGGACACATCTGTGTTCCAGTTGCAGAGCAACAAAAGATGATATGGGAAGCACACTTCAGTAGGAGAGCTGGACACTTTGGTATTGAGAAAACATTGGCAGTTCTTCAAAAACACTTCTACTGGCCCCATATGCGAAAGGATGTGGAAAGATATCTCAAATCTTGCACCCCATGTGCGATAGCCAAGCTGACAAATAAGAAGCAAGGATTGTACACGCCATTGCCAGAACCAACCAGGCCTTGGGAATCTGTCTCAATGGATTTTCTATCAGGTTTGCCTACTTCAAAACATGGTAAGGACTGTATTTTTGTGGTAGTTGATCATTTTTCAAAAATGGCTATCATGATTGCCTGTAAAAAAAATATATCTACTGAAGAAACTGCTCAACTATATTTTAGTCATGTATGGTTCCATTTTGGTCTTCCCAAGTCCATTGTCTCAGATCGAGATAGCAGGTTCTTGAGCATCTTCTGGTCCACTCTATGGAAGATGATGGATACTAAGCTGATGAAGTCCACAGCCTTCCATCCACAGACTGATGGTCAAACAGAGGTGGTAAACCGCTTGATTGTTCACATGATTCGGATGTACCACTCCAAACATCCATGCACATGGGATGAGGGACTTCTTTTCATACAACATGGATACAATCGGGCACTGCACAGCTCAACCAAGCACAGTCCATTCCAAGTATGTTTTGGGTTCCAACCCATGGCACCAGTTGATATAGTAGTTCCATTTTCCACCATGGAATACACACCTCATGGAAGATCTGAGGCAGGAAAAGCTACAAAGTTTATTGAACAAATGCAACACCTTTAGCAACAAGTTCATGACATCTTGGAGAAGATGAATCAAAAGTACAAGCAACGCCATGATAAACACAGGATTGCACACCATTTTGCTGTGGGTGACAAGGTCTGGTTGCGGCTCCAGAAGGAATGACTTGCAGGCCCACATAGAAAGATTTGGCCTCTACGATATGGTCCATACACCATCACCAGAAGAGTTGGAGAAAATGCTTTTGAGTTGAACCTCCCAGCCTACCTTGGTCTGCACCCAATATTCAATGTGGAGCTCCTCAAGCCATATCATCCACCTCTCTTAGACACTTCAGTTGTAGAAAAACAACTTGACATTGATGAACTTGATCCACAGAGTTTTGCTCCAGGAGAAGAGGATCATATTGTGGATACCTGGATGAAGACAACCAGAGGACGTTCTATTCCGCTTTATCGAGTGGTCAAAAGGGGCCAGCTTAGCCATCAAGGTGAGTGGCTCACAGAGAATCAAATCAAGAAACAACTACCACACCTGATGGGGAGCATTGACGCAATGGGGACCATTGCTTTTCAAGGAGGGAGGAATGATCCAGGCATCAATTTAGGCGACAATTCGGGTGACAGTTCCATCCCAATTGATGACCGAACATCCGGGAGCCATAACTTTTGCACCGTAGCTCCAATTGACTCGTCGTTTGAACCGTTGGAAAGCTAAGAACGAGGGGAACATCGTGAAATGGCATTGAGCTTTGCTCAATGAAGTTTGACCCCCGAAAACCCAATGGAAGTGCCTCAAATTTCAATTTTAATAGTGTTGTCTAAAAATAGTAAGTTTCTAAAAATAGTAATTCCTCGAATTATGTATTGTTTTAAATATTGGAAGTCGTACCACTTCATCTCCCTTGAGATTGGTGACCTTCCACATCCTCCCCATGCTTTCAAATTGTGTATAAAAGAAGAGGTAACCTGAAATGTGAAGACAAACATCTCTTCCCAGAGATAAGCATATATTTGTATTGCGATTTTGAGTAATACTACATCTCTTCTCAGAGAATTCATTATTACTGTGTTATTTCTATCTTATTGTGATATTTATCAACCAAAACTTCTGAGTTTTGGATCAGTGGTATCAGAGCGGTTTGTCTTAAGAGTGTATGATCCTGAGGACGAGGTCAGGCTATAAGAAGCTTGGGTGGGAAACAACAGAGCTTCCAAATTTTCCACTTATTCGCTCTAAATGACCTCAAATGGCAGACGACACCGAGACATCCGATCCTTTTAAGGAAATGGTGAATGAGGCCCTCCAACGGCAACAAGCACAGATGCTGCAACAATTTGCCTAAATTCTTCAAACACTTCTGATGGGAAATCCTGGCTTCGCGGCTCCACTTCCTGGCTCCTCATCTAGGGAACGACCTTTCAGTGCCCCAACACCCTTCAAGGTCCAGGTAAATTTTGATATTCCTACATTTGAAGGTAAAATCAATGCTGATGCAGTAGAAAATTGGTTAGATCAACTGTCTTCCTACTTCTCTATAAATAAGTTCACCGATGGAGAAAAGATTACTTTTGCTCTTTTGAAATCAACATTGCCTATGAAAAACTAGTGGGAAGTGTGCAAAAAGAGGTTCAGCATAGATGACATTGGCCTTGAGGCGGAACCTACTTGGGATGATTTTGTAGAAGCAGTGAAAGAAGAATACTATCCCATCGGAGCATATGATGATCTCTACATACAGTGGCAACAACTTCGCCAAGGTAAGGACCAATCTGTTCAAGATTACACAAACACTTTTCATTCTTTGTCTGCAAGGTTGGGCATTCAAGAAAGTGAGAAACATAAGACTCTCAAATATCGTGGTGGACTACAATGGTACATACGGGGGGAAATGGAACTCTTCAATTTGGAAACCCTCGTTGAGGCATACAAATTTGCAGTGAAGATTGAACAGAAGAATGGCAGAAAAAATACAAAGAGTCAACCCTCAAAATGGAAAAGTGATAAGGAAGGTCAAACAGGAGGCCCAAATTGGAAGCAAAAGGAGTTTTAGGATAATAAATCCCAGAAAGGGAAGGCTGGAAAATGGTGTGATTACCACAAAATTGGGACTCACTCCAAAGAAGAATGTCGAGCCATCAAGTCATTGCTTTCTGAGTCACAATACTCGATGTCCACTACTCTGCCTCATGCACAACCCACAGTCGAAGAGGACGAAGAAGAAATTGTAGATGTTGAGCTTGACACCATTGTCGCTTCATCACAGAACTGTGGGGAAAGACCAGATGACAAGGAAAGATTATTCCACTCCAAACTATGGGTAAAAGGTATGCCTTTACATTTCATTCTTGATAGTGGGAGTCAAAAGAATTTAATCTCTGCTAAAGTTGTGAAAAGTCTAAATCTATCTGTAAAGCCTCATCCAAAGCCCTATAGTATTGGATGGTTAAGCCCAGGGAGAGACCTCTATGTCACCCATCAGTGTCTTCTTTCATATGCCATAAAACCATTCCAAGATGAAGTCTTGTGTGATGTAGTCAATCTAGATGTCTGTGATATACTCCTTGGTCAGCCATTCATATATGAGTGACATGGCATCTATGAATCACGAACCCGAAGGATTACCCTCAACCTTGGAAAATGGTGCTATAGGGTACCAGAGGTACCACCTCCCACATTTGTCTCCCTGATCAGTGCGAAGCAATGTAAGAGATTGGTGGAGAAAACAAAGCAATTTGTCCTCATGGTGGTCAAGCCACAGAAATCCACGAAGGCCGATGTTGCAGTCCTGACTACACAATCAACACAACAACAGAAGCAGATAGGACGCATCACAGGAGAATATGATGACTTATTCAAGTCACCCACAGGAGTTCCACTACATTGTCAGGTAAAACATTCTATCGATTTGATCCCAGGATCACCTTTGCCTAACAGTCGTGTGTATCGCAGATCAGTTTTGGAGAATAATGAGATAAAAAGATAGATTCAAGAATTGATCCAAAAGGGTCACATCAAGCCAAGCTCTTCACCTTGTGGTAGCCCAATTGTCTTGGCACTGAAGAAAGATGGAACATGGAGGCTTTGTATTGACTATCGAGCCCTGAATAAAATCTCTGTGAAGAATCGCTATCCTCTCCCCAGGATTGATGACCTGCTGGACCAGCTCCATGGTGCGAAGTTCTTCACCAAAATTGATCTCAAATCTGGTTATCACCAAATTCCCATCGATCCCACTGATGTCTGGAAGACTGCATTCAAATCTAAGGAGGGGCTCTTTGAATGGTTGGTTATGCCTTTTGGCTTAACTAATGCACTTGCAACCTTCATGAGGATGATGGATGACATCCTACGACCCTTCACCAACTCATTTGTGGTTGTCTACTTAGATGACATACTCATCTATAGCAGAATGTGGGAAGAACATTTGCAACATGTTCGTAAGGTGCTTCAAACTCTTTGGGAGCACAAGTTGTATGCAAATCTTGACAAATGCACATTCGGGATGACAACAATTCAGTACCTCAGGTATGTTGTGAATGCGAAAGGGGTCCATGTTGATCTAGAAAAGATTTAGGTTATTTGAGAATGGCCCACACCAAGGACCCTCACAGAGCTTCGTAGCTTTTTGGGTCTTGCAAATTTCTACCGCAGGTTTGTTCTTGGATTTTCACATGTTGCTTGGTCACTAACCCAAGTGACTAAAGGAGGAGCAAAAGCTACATTTCATTGGGGTGAAATACAACAAAGGGCATTTGAGAATTTGAAGAATAGACTCTGCTCAGCCCCTGTTCTTGCCTTGCCAAATTTGCATCAACGTTTTGAGTTGATGACAGATGCATCTGAATATGCCATGGGAGCTATCATCATGCAACATGGCCATCCTGTTGCATATCACAGTGAAACTTTCACTGATACAGTTAGGAAATATCCAACATATGATAAGGAGCTCTATGCCATTGTGCAAGCCTACAAATAATGGAAACACTACATCTTGGGAAAAGAAACGGTCATCCACACTGACCACAGACCATTGGAATTCATCTAGACACAAAGCAAGCTCTGAAATGAGAGGCATCAGAAGTGGGCCACATATCTTCAGCAATTCCACCTGATAATCAAACACAAAAAGGGGAGCTTAAATACAGCTATAGATTGTCTGAGCCGTCCACCAATTACTGCACTCACAATAGTTTTGGACCTGTGCGGACATGAGACTGCCACTTGGGGTACCCTGTATGACGCAGATCCTACCTTTGCTGCTACATATCAAGCACTTCAAAAAGGTACACATGTTTATGATTTCTATTTGAAAGGTAATGTCCTCTGTCATATGGGACACATCTGTGTTCCAGTTGCAGAGCAACAAAAGATGATATGGGAAACACACTTCAGTAGGAAAGCTGGACACTTTGGTATTGAGAAAACATTGGCAGTTCTTCAAAAACACTTCTACTGGCCCCATATGCGAAAGGATGTGGAAAGATATCTCAAATCTTGCACCCCATGTCCGATAGCCAAGCCGACAAATAAGAAGCAAGGATTGTACACGCAATTGCCAGAACCAACCAGGCCTTGGGAATTTGTCTCAATGGATTTTCTATCAGGTTTGCCCACTTCAAAACATGGTAATGACTGTATTTTTGTGGTAGTTGATTATTTTTCAAAAATGGCTATCATGATTGCCTGTAAAAAAAATATATCTCCTGAGGAAATTGCTCAACTATATTTTAGTCATGTATGGCTCCATTTTGGTCTTCCCAAGTCCATTGTCTCAGATCGAGATAGCAGGTTCTTGAGCATCTTCTAGTCCACTCTATGGAAGATGATGGATACTAAGCTGATGAAGTCCACAGCCTTCCATCTACAGACTGATGGTCAAACAGAGGTGGTAAACCACTTGATTGTTCACATGATTTGGATGTACCACTCCAAACATCCACGCACATGGGATGAGGGACTTCTTTTCATACAACATGGATACAATCGGGCACTACACAGCTCGACCAAGCACAGTCCATTCCAAGTATGTTTTGGGTTCCAACCCATGGCACCAGTTGATATAGCAGTTCCATTTTCCACCATGGAATACACACCTCATGGAAGATCTGAGGTAGCAAAAGCTACAAAGTTTATTGAACAAATGCAACACCTCCAGCAACAAGTTCATGACATCTTGGAGAAGATGAATCAAAAGTACAAGCAACGCCATGATAAACACAGGATTGCACACCATTTTGCTGTGGGTGACAAGGTCTGGTTGCGGCTCCAGAAGGAATGACTTGCAGGCCCACACAGAAAGATTCAGCCTCTACGATATGGTCCATACACCATCACCAGAAGAGTTGGAGAAAATGCTTTTGAGTTGAACCTCCCAGCCTACCTTGGTCTGCACCCAATATTCAATGTGGAGCTCCTCAAGCCATATCATCCACCTCTCTTAGACACTTCAGTTGTAGAAAAACAACTTGACATTGATGAACTTGATCCACAGAGTTTTGCTCCAGGAGAAGAGGATCAGATTGTGGATACTTGGATGAAGACAACCAGAGGACGTTCTATTCCGCTTTATCGAGTGGTCAAAAGGGGCCAGCTTAGCCATCAAGGTGAGTGGCTCACAGAGAATCAAATCAAGAAACAACTACCACACCTGATGGGGAGCATTGACGCAATGGGGACCATTGCTTTTCAAGGAGGGAGGAATGATCCAGGCATCAATTTAGGCGACAATTCGGGTGACAGTTCCACCCCAATTGATGACGGAACTTTCGGGAGCCATAACTTTTGCACCGTAGCTCCAATTGACTCGCTGTTTGAACCGTTGGAAAGCTAAGAACGAGGGGAACGTCGTGAAATGGCATTGATCTCTACTCAATGAAGTTTGACCCCAAAAAACCCAATGGAAGTGCCTCAAATTTGAATTTTAATAGTGCTGTCTAAAAATAGTAAGTTTCTAAAAATAGTAATTCCTCGAATTATGTATTGTTTTAAATATTGGAAGTCGTACCACTTCATCTCCCTTGAGATTGGTGAACTTCCACATCCTCCCCATGCTTTCAAATTGTGTATAAAAGAAGAGGTAACCCGAAATGTGAAGACAGACATCTCTTCCCAGAGATAAGCATATATTTGTATTGCGATTTTGAGTAATACTACATCTCTTCTCAGAGAATTCATTGTTACTGTGTTATTTCTATGTTATTGTGATATTTATCAACCAAAACTTCTGAGTTTTGGATCAGCATGAGATATGCCATGACTATGACTAATCATATCTATGCATTATTACTTATGATTATTGTTTATGGTTATTTCAATGCTATTTAGAGGTGGTGTAGTTAGTTTATATTTTATATTTTATAATGATGTTATGATTGCCTTATTGTTGGGTGCAATGGTTAAGATGGGGTGTTATCTTGGTTATCTTAAATAAGTTGGGACTCCAAAAATTAAAAAATATGTATATATTATCAATAATATTTTAAAATTAAAATTAACATTGTTATATATTTAATAATTTTGAATGTTAATTTATATTAACTTTTACTTTCGACGTCAATCATGTTCAATAAGAGATAAAAAGTCCCAAAATAATAATTAATCTAAAAATTACAAAGAATTAAAAAATAAACAAGAATTGGGCAAGGCATGGAAATATAGTTTCTCGTAGCAATCCAACTCTTATCAAGCGAGAAGGGAATGGATTTATGTTGACTCCAACTATCCAGACAACCATAAATATATGCTCGTTCAACATGCCATCAAAGACCGTTCACAACAAGGTTAGTATAACTATAAGTACATTTCGACTTAGAATTTACAGTAAAATGATACAATCAAAACAAAAGAGAGAGATATATTTGTAACTATTGCTACATACAATGCATTTTATAGCTTCAACAATTTCATCATTACAATATATTATAAAAATTGATATAATATTAAAATGTAAATTTTACAATCTAATATTTATATAAACTATATAATATATATAATAATAAATTTTTAACGTATATAAAAATTATAATAAATATTATACAATATTTCTAGAAAGATGACCAAAGATATTGATAATTGAATTACACGACTTAAAACCAAAAAGACTTACAAAGTAGTGAAGAACAACTAAAAATACTTAGTAGAAAAAAATACTTTATCATTGCAACAAACCAAATATGAACTATTTTTATTTAACCTCCAACTTTTCTTGCACCATAGGGAAAACTACTAGTATAATATGTCTCAACATTTATTATGACCGGATTGGCATTAAAAAAATCGGCGGTTGAATCTTGGTTATGTTCCTGCCAAAAAAACACCTCCAACGTAATCATGAAACTAACATGTTTTAAATCATGAAATTGATAATGTCTAAATAATTATATAAGAATCATCATAGTTGGCCACATTTTGAGTAAACTATTTGCTACAATATTAGATAATTTGATTTTCAAATTTATAGAATTTAAGAAGCTTCAACGAAAAGGGAGAGCAAGTTTTAGATGAAATCACCAAACAATTGACCATGTAGTGAAGCTTAGAGTTTTAATCGAAGAAGCAAGAGCACACACGTGTAATTTTTATTTTTATTTTGTTACATTTCATAAGGCATTTGACATTAATATCAAACAACTTCTAATCAAGTGACTTTTAGATCTATAGATTCTATAAAATTTGGTTGTTCTTGTGATGATACATTATTAGAAGGTGATTTGCTAGGTCAGAACTCCTACTAATTTTACAAAAGATACCAATAGCATCATTGGTGTCAAACAAGATTGTCTAGTTTATTCTACTTTGTTTGGTCTCTACATGAATGATTTAGAGGATATCATTGAAAGTTCAAGGAAAACAAAGGATGATTAGATTTTTTATGATATTATCATCACTATTTTATTATTTACTTATGACATTATCATCATGTTACATATCATTGTAGGATTTCAAAGATATCTTGATGTTCTATGTTCATGTTGTGATACTTGTGATTTTTAAGTGAAATTGAGTAAAACAAATATCATTGTTTTCAACACAACTAAGCAAAAGGCACATGAAACTAATTTCATTTACAAATAAAGCTTGGTTGAAGTGGTTAATGTTAGGTCAATTTCAAAAATATTCTAGTTTAGTTAGTGTGGATAATTTTAAGTCATTGTTGTTTTGCCATTCATTAAGGTACAAATTTTAGAATACATTGAATAAAAAAGAGATAAGGTTAAGTTTGAGTCTCAAGATATTTGGCAGAATAAAAACCCCTTAGTGCTTGACATTAAATTGAATAAGGACAATTGTTCGTATACTTAGTACTTACAAGCTATAAGACTCTTGAATCGAAATGATTATCTTTCAATCAAAAACATTACAAGGCCACCTCACTATCCATGGGGTTGGTATAACATAAAACTTGAAACATCCATGGGGTTAGTATAATTAGGAACTTGAAAATGGATTTTATTAGTGAGAGGGAGGTGCATTATAAATTGAGATGGGCTCTTTCCTAAGTTCGAAATTATTAGTTCATATCATGGCACAATACTATAAGATTCACTTGTAATAGTAATTTTTTTGTCAAACAATAAATGGAAAGTAATAATTTTTATCTAACATTGGAGTCTATAATATTCTTATTTAATTTCCATAATTTTTGAACCCCAAAAGACATTTTAAACACTATTTATTTATCATTTTATAGATTAAACATTATTGACATGACAATTTTTTTAATGATATCGTATCACTCACACACACACAC
Organism: Torreya grandis; assembly: GCA_037957365.1. Classification (NCBI taxonomy): domain Eukaryota; kingdom Viridiplantae; phylum Streptophyta; class Pinopsida; order Cupressales; family Taxaceae; genus Torreya; species Torreya grandis. Next base: position 1,734,922 of record JARHVA010002090.1, on the reverse strand, counting down.
ACACACACACACACACACACACACACACACACACACACACACACACACACACACACACACACACACACACACACATATTCAAAGTGAAAATTACCCAAATAATATATGTGCAAGGAAATAAATCATTAACTACATACTATTTAATAAATATTTATAACATGTGCAAGTAGTTAATATATGATTTGATAGTTCTCAAGTTATGTTATTGCTCTGAACTCACTTTATTAACTTCTAAACATAAATAAAATGTCCCCTTTGCTTTTTAAATATTGGTAAAGTGGAGTTTTTGAAAGGGACTCTACCCTTTTCCATCTGCAGACTAAGCCCACTTGGCCAAAATAAAATTAAAGTATGCTCAAAACATATAAAACGACATAACAACTACTATCTCTCAATGATACATAACAACAAAAAAACCAACCAACAACAAAAAAATAATAGGTAAGCCTGAACCAGATGGATTAAACTAAACATCCTGACCCTCTAAAGCTAGATCTCTCTAAGAGACTCTCAAAAAGTGAAATAAACAAGGAACTAAAGCATCCAAGGCCCACTAGACCATTAGATCAAACATCAAAAGAGCAATGTAAAGGTAACAACAAAAAACCAAATGAAAAACCACTCTTAAGATTCATATATACAATTAGGGCAGAGGAATTAACCATAGGCCATGACCATTCTTATTCCTTGATGAGAAAGAAAGTTTTCCATTGTCCATTGAACACCATCACTCACCAAAGTCTCTACGTCTGCTCTCAATAGCTCCACCTCTAATCTACGACATTTTTCTTAGAACTCACTCCCACAACAAAACATTTTTTAGAAAACAAAGGTTGAGAAGGGGAGGAATCAGCCTCAACCAATAGAGTTAAAAGCAAAGAAAGAATCAGCATTGAAGGAAGAACAAAGGCTGAAACAACCATCAAAGAATCTTCTACAAGGACCTCACAAGATTGAGAAGCCAGGAAGGTGGAAAGAAGGTGATATAATTTCTCGTGGTTATTCCATAAATATTATTGATCAGGAACCCCCTTTTTCTTCTTCTAAACCTACTGAGAAAGAGGAGGAGAGAACCCATAGACCCTAGATGGACACCCAATAATATGATGCCCAGGCTAATTATAATGAAAATAATGGAAAGGGAGCCCTTTAAAGTTGAAAAATTGGGTTTATGATCCACACGAAGAGATTAACTTCACCAAATGGAAGAAAGTCTTGGAGAGATCCATGATAACATAGGCTTTGACAAATCTGTAACCCCTAAAAGAGTCATCCACTTTCACAAAATAACCCACCTTGTCCATCAGTGTTTTAATGTTTTCCTTTTTTCTTAAAACATAAATGGCCCCTTTGTTATGTGAAATGCAATTACTTAAATAATGAAACCTAGACAAAAATGATAAATTTGAGCACAAATAGTAGATATTATTTGTAAAAAACTATCGATGGGCAACATGGTGATGAGTGTTGCAATAGTCATCATGACTTCCTAATGGATAATGGAATATTAAATGCATAAACATACATTTAATGGAAAAACATTTAAATTATTGGGGGAGTGATAAAAGGTGTTTGTCATCTTTATCATACTTTAAACATACATTTAATGAAAAGTGCATTAAAAAAAAAAAATATGTCTCATCATTTATGATAGAGAAATGCAATGAAAACATGGGCACTAGTACCAAGTCCCTGTGGGTGTCTAACAGGTGGAGGGAACATTGGGAAATATAATAGTGTAAAACTAATAAGAATTAGAAACAATCTACTTAAATCATAATGACTATATGTATGATTATATCTAACAAATAACTAGAAAATTTATTTAGACATTTAAATAATTTAAAATATATATACATTTCATGTATTATCATAAGATGTTGAAAATTTTGAATCAAAAGGTCTTGAAGGATATTTGAAGGCCTATCTCTTCCAACTGAGGTGTGTTTCATTTACACTACCAAAATCTAGGGTACCTTTTAATTTTGATAAGCATTTTATAGGCTGTAGCTATAACATTATTCTAAGTTCAAATTTTGAATACAAGTCATTCCAACAATGATAATTATAGGCATGGGTGTAACAAGCATGAGGATTGTTGTAATCAAAACCACAAAATTAGGTGTGAGAAGTGATGGCCTCCTTCCATAATGGTCATTACAATATCCTCCCATTGCATGACCAATGATGGTCTTAGCTATTGTCATACTTGCATTAGTTTGTTGTTACTAGTGGAATTCAAAAGTAATATTTATTAATCATATTTATAATAACCCAATTTATGATGAAGTGTTTAAACTTTACACAATAGTATCAAATACTTGCAATGTTGTAGAGTTGTCCACAGATTTGAAGTCATCTTGATTGTACAAAAGTGTGCCAGATATGACCCCTGTAAGTTACAAAATTCAATAGATGATTG
>JARHVA010002090.1:1660000-1730000 GCA_037957365.1 Torreya grandis | reverse complement strand
TAAATCTTGCAGGAACCCATCATGACTCAATCTCTCTGAGTGCATGCCTTAAGGGGTGCACTGGGAAAGGGGTGGTCAAACCTTTGGTGCTTCATAGGATTGTTGTCCTTTATTGCCACATTATTCCATCTAACTAGTTCTTAAAACCTTTCCCTAAGCTATTTTTCCTCCCTTGCACATTCCTTTGGTCTTTTACTCTTTTTATCCTTATTCTCCTTGTTTTATACCCCTTTTACCTATTCAGTACACTAGGTCAACATGGTCAACCTAGTGTATTATGGGGTCACTTTAGCTCTTTTGACTTGTTTATCTTTCAACCGACATAGCATAGACTTTAAGAATTCATATGTATACACATCATATTTTTTAATTTTATCAAATACTAATGCTTTACATCTTGTAGTAACTCATTGTGACTCAATCTCTCTGATTGCATGCCTTAAGGGGTGCACCGAGAAAGGGGTGGGCAGACCTTTGGTGCTTCACAGGATTGTTGTCCCTTATTTCCATATTATTCCTAATCTAACTAGTTTATAAAACCTTTCCCTAAGCTATTTTTCCTCCCTTGCACATTTCTCTGGTCTTTTCCTCTTTTTATCCTTCTTGTCCTTGCTTTATACCCTTTTTACTTGTTCAGTACACTAGGTTGACTTGGTTGACCTAGTGTATTTTGGGGTTACTTTGGCTCTTTTGACTTGTTTGTCTTTCGGTCAACCTAGTACAAACTTTAGGCATTAGCCCAAGAATGTACTAGGTTGACCCAGTCGATCTACCATAGTCGACATGTTCAAATGATTTTTGAGTGAGATACTCATATATATACAAGGTCATTTTGATCATTATTAAGAATACACAATAAAGAGTTATTATTCACTCGTACTTCTTCACAATATGCTTTTCCACCATTCTACTTGAGGAGTCTTAGCTTAGGTTTTTTATTTGAATAATCTAGTCTTATGGATAGGAATTGGATGCTTTGGCCTAACAAAGCAATCCTTATGAACCACAACAACCTCTTGTGAAGCCCCATTGGCTAAGGGAGAGATTGAATCACAACAGGTTCACTTTTAGGTAAGTATATTCTAACTTTGTTCTCCTCTCTTTTAGTAGATAAAAGTAGCATAAGTGTTGGCTTGAATAATTTTACTCTTCACATTCTATGTATTAGGGTGTTACTCATACTTACTTTATTTGAAATTTCCTATACATATTTTATTACTTTGCATCCAACCCCTCACTTTGTGCCACAAGCTTTGGTATGCACCATATTAGTTTACTTTTCTTGTTATTAAAATATTTTATTTTCTTGTTTATTACGTAAGTGAACACCAAATCATAGAATTATTTTAGGGTTGTTTTGCGATTGTGTTAGACTATAGGCTTTGGAACCCTTCCTAGCATGATGTGTTATGATAATTAATACAAGTGATCCCCTAATCAGGTCTAGCAGATCCCCATATTGGTCATGCTCTTGCTTAACAAATATATCCCTAATTATAAGTGTAGGTGTGCTCTATCTTATCCAATATAGGATTAATTCATGCACATCATGCAATTCCAATTACATATATTTTGGTGAACCTGACATGAAACTAACCCTTGCAAGATTTCTTTCACTTATTTCATTCTTTTTATCATATATTTTAACCTACTAGATTGATTTTATTGACCCAACTATTTATCTTTGTGCATAAGTTTTTAGGTTTCTAGACTACTAGGTCGACCAGGTTTACCTAGTGCATTTTCAAACTTCTAGTTCAACCTACTAGGTCGACCAGGTTAACCTAGTGCATTTTTTGTTGTATTGCTTGGTCGACCAACTCAACCCATTTTTTAGGTTTTTGGTAGTTTTATTCAAGGTTATTGGTTATTAATATTCTATATTTTCATCTCTAAACCACTCAGGTCAGTTTATACTTCTCTATATCTTTTTATTTCTATACTTTCCTTTCATATTTTGTAGCTTTAAAACTACTTTGACATAGTCAACTAGGTCAACCTGGTCAACCTAGTTCTATTTTATTTCATAACTTGATATCAAATTTATCATCTTCCATACATAATCACAAATCCAACGCATTTCATGGTTTATAAAATGGATAAGTAGAACTAAAGATATAGGCAAAATAAGAAATCAACCCGTCTGTTGTACTAGGTCAACCTTGTCAACCTAGTATCTTTTTCAATTCCTGTATACTGTACTAGGTCAACCTATCACTATTTGCATCTTATTTTACCTTTTTTCTAGTCTTTGTACACTATACTGGATTGCCTTAATCAACCCTATATAGTTTTATAGTCCCTATTTTTGCACTAAGTCAACTAGGTCGACCTAGTATTATTTTTTGTCACTTCTTATTCTCCTTGTGTGGTTATCTAGTCTTATTTCATCATGATGACATATTTTTATCCTTCTCTTAGTCAAAAAAATTATATTATTAAAGACTTGGATAGTAACCTCACTTATTTCATTACCTTCAATGAAACTATCCAATTTCTTCCCTCCCCTTCTCCTAAGGGTAAACCACTCACTACACAATGCAATGTAGTTGAGATCCTTCATCATAATCCTCTCCCAATACAAATTTTATGAGTCCTTCACCAAATTAGACTACTCAAATTGATAATCTATTTGGTTCCCAAATATTCAAAAACCTTGATGATAATACTATCTACACTCCTCACAAGAATGGTAGCCTTACCAAGCTTCCTTCTTCTACCACACTCAAGACAGCTAAAACCAATGTTGGTAATCCTCCATATACAAAGAATCCTCCTCCCACAAACACTAACAATCCTCTTCCTATCAACATTAATACCCCTCCTATAAGCACCAATCCACCTATTGATACAACTCAACTTCTTGCACAAGTTATTCAACAGATGAACATCATGCAAACAACCAATCAATCTCAAATGATGAACATGCAACAAAATTTATGCAACTTAATTAGTCAACCAACTCAAGTCATCATGTCTCAACCAATTCAAATTTTTTTCCCTCCTCTTAGATATGTCAATGGGAATATCATCCCTCAACCTTCAATGAATAGAAAAATACTTCAACATCTTCAAAATGAACCTTTAAATCCATTTATTGCATCTATAAATATTGGAAACATTTCTCCAACTATCACATATAATGGGACTAAGGATCCTACTATATTTCTTAAGAATTTTAGTAATATCTATAAGGAATGGGTCCAACCTAACACCTTTGCTACCACCAAGCTCTTAGCCAAAATTTTTGTTGGTGATGCACTTGAATGGTACAACCAACTTCCTAGACATTCCATCTCATAACTAAAAGATTTAGTTAATTCTCTAGTAAAGTAATTCTAACATGAGGACCTTACTAAAATTACCTTAGTTATTTCATCAATTCCAAGCAACCTTCTAATGAATCTACTCATACTTTCATCAAACGATGGAAGTATCTTACTCATAGGGTGGAGCAAGACTTTTTTATGACTCAATTTGAACCATCTCAAACAACTCCTAAAGCATCTTTCCAATCATCTTCTCATACCATTGATTCATCCAAGTCTCCCCAACCTCAACATGGAACATCTAATTCAACCAATTTTAACCCAACCCATCCTACCTTGAATCTAGAACAACTTATGATGAAATTGCCACCCTCTAAACCCATGAACTTTGATCCTTCCAAACCTCCTCCAAAATGGTACAATCCTAATAAGTTTTGTTGGTGGCATGTTATTGTAGGTCACTCTCATGAGTCTTGTCATGATCTTCATCAATTTATTGTTTCTTCTTTGCTTGGTCCACATTTCAATCTTGATACTCTCACAAAACAATGTTATCAAGACTATCTTCAAGCTTCTCAAGTCAATCTCAAGAATAATAATCACATCAACATCAATTACCTAATTAACAACCCTCATCAACCAATTTTGTCCAAACCACAATTGATCCTTCTTCCTACACCAATAGGAAAGAATATCTAACATGAAAAACTTTTAACATATTGTGGCATCCATTGAATCTCAACCTCATAGGCCACATGAACCAAAAGAATACCTAGTTTAAATGCCTACTCCAAAACATATCATCCATGGTCCTCCTTTACCTCTTCATACCTCTCCTACACATCATATGTCACATTCAACCTCCTTAAAATCTAACAAACCAACACATTTACCTAACTCCAAGTGCATTTATCAACCCAATGCAAATAATTCTAATGGCTCAATATCACCTCATTCCAACTCACACTTTGGGGCATCTTACGATTCCCATCCACATGTCCCTTTAGACTTTGGGAATCTTGTGATTCCCATCCACATATCCATTCAGACTTTGGGGAATATTACGATGCCCATCACTTTATCCACTTACCCTTTGGGGCATCTTGTGATACCCACTCTTCTTATTCAATGCATAATAACAAACACATCCAACTTCAAGAAACCTTCTGAGACTTATAGACTTGTATTCCACATGCTCATCTTTGATACAGACGTTATCATAGATTTTAATTGTTCTTTTTGTCTCATGTTTCTTTATTTTTATGCATTTTTCTTCTTTTTCACCTTGATAAGCATCATCATTTTACTTTATGTTCTTTTGGATTTTTTTATATATCACATTTGGCATTTGTTTTCATTTTTTTCGTTATATATATCTTTTATTATTTGTATTTTTATGTCATTCTTTGCCTTAGTAGATTCATGATCATTTTGTCCCTTTATTTAACATTTACTCTTTAATGTACCACAATCTTCTTTTTCTTTTGACATTTCTCTTTTGGCACCCTCATGGGTTTCTCTTTTGTGAGTTGCTTCGTAAGACCATAGATAGGACCCAACATCTCTCACAAAATCACCATATTTTACTTATCTGCCTTCTCTTTTTGTTGCTTGCCAATGTTGTTTTGGCATCCTTTGGGTTTTTCTCTGTGAGGTTATTTATACAAAGGCTCCCTCACTTTTGCTTTTCTCTTGCTTATCAGCACCCTCGTGGGTTTCTCTTTTATGAGTTGTTTTGTAAGACTGCATATAGGACTCGACCCTCCTCATAAAATTACAATTCTTTTCATGTTCTTGATCCTTGTTCTTAAACTTTAGATTTTTTATTCTTTTGCTAGATAGAATTTACAAACAATCTATGTTAGCATGTTTTCATCCACTCCCCTTTTTCTCATAATAAGGAATCACACCTTTGTTGTCATTGTATCCTTTCTTTTTGCCCTTTGTCACATTTTTTTTTGTAATTTGAAGCAATTTAAATTGTTCCATGTGTCATTCCTCTTGATTTCCTTTTTTATTTTATCTTCACATTGGATAAAATAAGGTCAAAGTCAAGATATCACTTTTATTTCACATGGATTTATGAGACTCTTAAACCTCATGCTCTTTGTAGTTCTCTCTCTTAGCAAACTTGTCCCAAGTTTTCAAATTAAAGTCATCTTTAGCACCCATGTTTGGTCTTCCAAATCCATATGGAAGAGGAATCTTAAAAAATCCATCAAGAAAGTTAAAACCCAAATCATTTAAAATAAAAGGCAATGATCTCTAAAAGGCAACATACAAATATCAAAAGTCAAATCACACCATAAGACATGATTACAAGCCCATCTCCTATCTCCAATCGAAGCTCAAAATCCATAGTCAGCTTCATATAGAGCTGAAATCCTTTGGGGTGTGGTAGGCCAGTAGATTGGAATAGAGGAATTCAAAAAAATATATGGTACTAGCTACTCTCACATAAGTACCCAATCTTTGCAATAGACCGAAGGTTCTATAAGGGTCCTAAAGAGTGGGGAACATGTCTTGGGGAGGTAGGTCCATTTTAATTTTCATGCATATATCCTTCATGGGATGATCTATATACTCCATTTGTTAACCCAAGACTTGTGTAGCTAAGAGAAGTTCTTTAGAGTTCTGAAGGTCGATAGTCCTCTTGTTTTGATAAACCAAATTTGAGTGTCTTACTTTTGATAAAGAGTTTATCTACCTTGTTTTTTACTTCATTTTCCCCTCCACCCATTTCATTCTCCCCCCTTGACATCCAAATTATGATTTCAAATCTGTTTTCCCTCTTCCTTAAATTTCTTCTTCTTCATTTCTTAAAAGCATGCTAACACTACTTTATTTTAGATTCATCTATCTTTAGTCATAAAACAACATGTTTGAGAAACTTTGGATCATATTCTTCACTTCATTTTACATTTACTAAACTTACTTTACTTTTATTTTTCCATTTATCATGATTTTGTTGTCCTATTGTTACGAATACTTGAGTTCATACCCATTTTCTATTATTGAGTGAGATATGGTTTGTTACTACTCACTCATCAGTGTTGTTTTCCATTTTATGCATCCCCTTTTTCCATTATTGAGTGAGATGTGGTTTTTTATTGCTCACTCATCAATGTAATGTTCCCTTTTATGCACATTTTTTCATTATTGAGTGAGATGTGGATTATTACTGCTCACTCATCAATGTTATTTTACCATTTTTATTTTTCTTTTTACCATTGATTTATCTTGCTTATCATTCCTTTTTAAAAATGTATCCTTGTTTTGAATTGGTGAGTTTGCCTTTTCTTACTTTTAGTTTACTTGTTTGAGTTTTTTGATCTTTAATAACCTTGGCTTTTTGGTTACCCGATTTACTCTTGTTTGACTTGGTCATTTGGTCTAACATAACACTTGTCACCCAACTTGCCAAATTTACAAGTATGTCCCATCCACATAGCACCAGTTATCTTGGATTTTCTTGCATTTAATTTTTTTGCTCTTTAGTTTTGTGTTTCTGGGTTTGTCGAAAGTAGTCTCTGTGCCCTACATAATCAAAATTAAAAACACAGCTGAAAACCATCCCGTGATAAAAGGTAAGTCAAGGTATGAATCAATTTTATCTTTTTAGTTATTTAATTTTTAGATTAGTTTCCCTTTCAGTCATTTACTTTTAGTTATTTTATGCTTTTTAAAATACTGCACTTTTTTTTAGCATCAACATTGTATGTGTCCTTATGTTCTTTTTCGAAGCACCATCCCCTGTTACACCTTAGTGACACGTGACGAGTTTCGAGTGGGACATATGTATACACATAATATTTTTAAATTTGATCAAATACTGATGCTTTGCATCTTATAGGAACACATCACAACTCAATCTCTTTGAGTGCATGGATTAAGGGGTGCATCGGGAAAGGGGTGGGTAGACTTTTGGTGCTTCATAGGATCGTTGTCCCTTATTACCACATTATTCTCAATCCAACTAGTTCCTAAAACCTTTCCCTAAGTTGTTTCTCCTCCCTTGCACATTATTTTGGTCTTTTCATCTTTTTATCCTTCTTCTCTTTGCTTTATACCCTTTTTACCTATTTAGTACACTAGGTCGACTTGGTTGACCTAGTGTATTATGGGGTCACTTTAGCTCTTTTGACTCGTTTGTCTTCCGATCGACCTAGCACAGACTTTAGGCATTAGCCTAAGAATGTACTAGGTTGACCTGATCAACCTAGCATAACTGACATGTCTGAATGATTTTTGGGTGAGATATTCCTATTTATACAAGGTCATTTTGGTCATTATTAAGAATATACAATAAAGAGTTATTATTTGCTCATGCTTCTTCACAATCTGCTCTTCCACTGTTCTACTTGAGGAGTCTTAGTTTAGGTTTCTTATTTGGAGAATCTAGTCTTATGGATAGGTCTTTGATGCTTTGGCCTAACAAAGTGATCCTTATGAACCACAACAACCTCTTGCAAAGCCCCATTGGCCAAGGGAGAGATTGAATCACGACGGGTTCACATTCAGGTAAAGATATTCTAACTTTATTCTCCTCTCTTTTAGTAGATAGAATTAGCATAAGTGTTGGCTCAAATAATATTACTCTTCATATTCTATGTATTAGGGTGTTATTCATACTTACTTTATTTTAATTTCTCTATACACATTTTATTACTTTGCATCTAACCCCTCACTTTGTGACACAAGATTTGGTGCGCACTAGATTAGTTTACTTTTCTTGTTATTATAATAGTTTACTTTCTTATTTATTACATAAGTGAACATCAAATCATAGGACTCTTTTAGGGTTCTAGTGTGATTGTGGTAGATTGTAGGATTTGGAACCCTTCCTAGCTTGATGTGTTGCAAAAATTGATACAAGTGATCCCCTAATTGGGTCTAGCAGTTCCCCATATTGGTCATGCTCCCACTTAACAAGTGTATCCCCAATCATAAGTGTAGGTGTGCTCTATCTTATCTGATCTAGGATTAATTCATGCACATCATGCAATTCCAATTGCATACAATTTTTTTTTTGTGTAGGTTATCTAAAATGAAGTGAGGCAGGAAATTCAAGTTTTTGAATGCCTCACCTTTGGAATTAAAGCTGAGATCATAGGTGTAATATCAAATAGTTGTAATGTATCTAAAATTTATAGTAGAAACAACCTACATAATAATAATAGATGAATAAATGATTGAGAAATACATATGCAAAGAGCAAATATTGTGATATACTTAGTAATGAGCAAGAACACAAAATGTACACATTTTGTTTTAATGATGTTATGGCATATAAAATTACAATACAAAGGAGATCACACAGTTGTAGTTTCTTTGTCAGTGACATATCTGTATGTAAAAACAATATAGACATTTCAAGAAAATAATAAGAAATATATAACTTACTTGCCAACTATTCCATCCATGCTCACTTGTTTGCCAAAATAGTTTGAATGCTTATATATTTTCTTAGCATGTCTACATTCAAAATAAAGCCAATGTGAATTGGTAGCAATTTTTTTTTTGGTAGCTGATCATATTGTCATGAATTCCTAGTCATACTTTTAAAATATATGTTATTCGAATTCTTGGTGTTAAGAACATACACTAAAACTAATAAATGGCTATTTAAATTCATATACCAATTATCGCTAGACTAATGTAAAATGTGAAAAACTAAAAATGTTATACAAAAATTCAACTTCTTCACATTACTACTTACCCCAAAATGAATGTTTCTTTCTTGAATACATAATTAAGATCCAACACTTCAATCGACACATCATTAAATTTTTGTATTATTGAATAAATAAACATCACTTCTATAAAAACAAGAACTAAGACATCTCATTTCTATATTTATTAAAGGTGAAGGAAAACTAATGGTTCTCCCAAAACATACTCACTCAAAACCCCACTGAACAGAAAAGCACTAAATTTATAAATCAATGGAATGCCAAACAAAAAATGCAACATACATGGATAGATAATAGAGAATATTGATTTAATGGGTGGAGATCCCAGTGAGGTAAAGTAATGATAAATTTATTGTTCATGTCATTTCTATTATAAAAATCATTGATTCTAAAAGAAGCATGGGGTGTTCACATCCTACCTACTATCACTACTCTCATCTATAACAAATGTCTTCATTTTTGTTTACATATGATCAAAATCTATACTTTTCCAGACATAGTCTACAACTACAATTATGGATGACATCAACTGTAAAGATAAACCACAAACTTGTAAGTCATACAAATTAAAAACCATTGACATTCATCAAATTTATATGAATTTTAAGTCCTCCAATACAATATTAGAGGCCCATTTTATTTCTTGTTATAATAATATGTTCAAAGATCCACATGTACTTTTTCCAAAGTTAAAACACAAAGCACCAAGTAGCCCTCAAATTTATATATTTAACTATATATTGTTGGAAAAATGTCTAGAGGACTTACAAGGATAGATCTTATATCTTGACCAAGCCTAAATCTTAGAGACTTTATTTTTTAAGGAAAATCATTAGATAAAAGCCTTAATTTTTTAGGCAAAATATGATTTAAAAATTGCATATATTAACAACACGTGCCTAGAAATTGTTCCTCTCACGTCAATAGACACAACCCGTGTGATGTTTAATCATTACTTGGTGAGCATGCCTAAACCATAGTGAATGTGGATTCTAAGATATAATAGCTTTTAAATGTTTTTTTCATTTTTATGTTATGATGACCTTAAGCTTGCAAAACATTTTGACTCTATTCTATTGCCAAAAATTACTACCTAGTTTATTTTAAAAACAAACTATTTTTAATTTTTTTTTAAACAAATTATTAAACTAATATGTGATTGTTTGGCTTACAAATACTCTTGCAGTTATTAATTCTTGTTGAATTTAAATATTCCACATCATAAAAAATGAAGTGGAGTGAAATTATGGGGTGAATTTGATGAAAGACTTAGTAAATAAATAAATAAAATCTTTTTCTTACTATTAGTTTTATGGTCTTTTTGTAATGCACTCTCGCTTTTCATATGGTGATGTGAGACCTTTTTTGTTGCCATTGGTTGCTGCATAAGACTTAATTTGAAGTCTTTACGGGGTGTGATTTTATTCCACCCACTTTTTTGTTGTTGAATAGTTGGTAATATTTTAATTTGGAAAAAATATAACTATTTATCAAAAAAATGTGTCAAAACACATTTTTTTAATTTTCTATATCAAATGCTAACTGATGAAATCTTTACAAGGTGATGGTGACCAAAAGACCCATAATATTAATGTTTGCCACATATGAATATTTGCAACTTCTAGAAGAAAAGGATCAAAGAATTGGTAAGGGTAATTTTTTTAGATAAGTACAAGATGAGAACATTTAGAGGAAAAGACCCACGATCATCATTAGTATATAATCTCCTAAAGAGTAACTACGTCTTGATTCTTTAAAACCAGACTTCAAAAATTATATGATTCATATTGTTATTTACTACATTGCTTTTCCATTTTTCTAGCTCAAACTTCTGTAATTAACTATAAATCCCTGTGATGCTTCAAGAAAAATATAGTTCTAAAAATTGAGATTCTTGGCCTTTGAAACATCTAGTCACACACCCTTATTCATCTTTAATTTGGTTCAATGGTTAATCATTGCCTCAAATATGATATTTTACTATCTAATTTTAGCCTAAGACATCTCAATCAAAAACCTAATATCATCTCCATGTGTTGGCCTACAAAAACATCAAACAAGTAAATAAGAATAAGTGTCCAACAAAGGATATGGGTTATTGCATACCATATGGAGATATAATATTATAGCTTTAATATTAATGCTAAGGAGATAAGTATAGGAGTCAAAAAAATTTGCACTTTAGTATGGATCATCAATAGTGGAAAAGGAGGCTGATTTTAATCTCATTATTATGGTTGTATATTATACATATGATTTTAGAGTAGCAAAAAAAGTTGTTCCTCAACAATATTACTGGAGGATCAAACTCACCCATAAGAAACATTCCAAGAAGACTCTGCAAAGATGAGTTTAATTTTAAAAAACATAAAAAACCATTTAATAAAAGTTTAAAATCCCAAAAGAAGAGAATAATCAAAGTACATGTCATGCATAAATATTTAATTGTAGACATTGACTTTCTTTTCAATGTAATAAATCACTGTAGCTGAGTTTTTTCAAAAAATTAACCTCCCTTGTCCCCAATAAAAAGTAGTCATTATTTGAAACCATAAAAAAGTGTCTTCTTTGTCCATTGAATAAAAGATAGAAACCAAAGCATCATAACACATTGGTTAAGGAGAAGTACCAAGCATAATAGTCTTAAAGCTTTCTTATTATTATACTTTAATGTCCAATTGGTTCTAATGTAGGAGACATGTATTTAATAGATTCTATGTACTCAGAATGATGCTAGGAACTCTTAGGGACAAATACTCACATCAAAGATTTGGAAATTTAATGAAAATTATTAGTTCGGATCAAAATATCTTTCACTTGGAATCTTGCACATGAGCTCATCAAAGCTTGTTTTAATTTACATCTATTGAGCATTTCCACTCCACCATAAGAATTGAATAAATAGGTCGATGATTGGAGAACTTTTACTCCTCATGAACATAAGAGAGCTAATTTAGAACTTTATTATGCCATAATATATGATCACACCTATAGATTAAGTAATATGATTGAAAGTATTATTAAAAATACATTGAATATTTGAACTAGAATAGCAAAATATATACACAATTATACATTTCATAGTAGGACTATGTCTGAACTGAAAGACAATATGGCCTTAAAAAATAGGATTGACACATGGAAGAAATCATTATGTTCCATAATTTGTAAGGCCTCTTCAAAATTTACCTTTTATATCTAGATCAAAGGTTTTTACATTGAGGAAAAATAAATAGTTAAGTTGAGATGTATGCCAACATCTCACATATAATTTGAAAGTTGGGCATGTAAGGAAACATATTTAGGGTATTTGATAGTTTGTAGTCTAAAATGTCTTTATAAGTTAGAAATTTTGAAGTTTCATAAAAGCAATGTAATTATCTCTCAGTCCCCTACTTTAGGAGCTTATATCAAAAGAATGCACTCTTTCAAATTTATTCAATTCGTTGTAAGATTTTAAAAAATCTAAAAATTTAAGACTATTCAAATGCATACCATGTAAATATCATCTTAAAATGAAAACACCCAAATGAGAGAACTTATTAGGCAACTAGTTAGAATCTCTTTTGAAATACAAACTGCAATTAAACTTGTAGGAAAGCATATGAAAAAATTCTTCAAGACTTTAAGCCTAAATTCCATCTTAACACCCGAGGTTATCAAACTCATTACTTTGTCTCTATGTAGTTATATAGAACTTACTTCTACCCTTAATTTTTTTATAGATGAAAATGATTAGCTACATTAAATTGTAATTACCATGCTAGTGTGTGTCTCTTGTAGACACCTAAATCTAGCCACCGATAACCTCCAATCAGGCTTTTGGCCAATTTACACCCAAAATGCACAATTTGGCCTAAAAACACTAAAACATGCTAAATGATGTGAAACTGACATATTCAATTGCTGATTTTGGCTAGGGTATCCCTAACTGGGGCAATGCAATTTATGGGCCAACTAACTTTGATTCGATCAGTTCGAGTCAAAATGCCAATTTTGCACCTACATGCTCTAGATTGCTCTTTCCTATCAAATCTTTTGCATAAGATGCGTGCTTTGTTATTTGTTATTGGTAACATCCTAAATGGGAATACAAATCCAACGCATTTGATATTAACTTCTAATTATAATTTTGGACCAATAACAAGGCATTTTGATCAAATTGGGTAACTTATGCACAAAGTGCTTAGTCATGCTTAAGAGCTAATTAACCCAAATCAAGGCATAGTAAAAAATTCCATGAAAACTTGTTGAATACTTGTTTTTAGAATTGAATATTAAATATCTACATCATCAAGTGACCTCATTTCTTGGGAAGACATCCCTAGGCCATAAATGCCACAAATATCAAGATTCATGCCCTCCATGCCTCATCAATGCCCTCCATGCCTCTTAATTGCCCTTTATTCCAATGTCATCATGAGGATAATTACAAACTTAATTCCAAAAATTAAATTAATCCTCAACCACACATCTCAATCTTGAGATGGATGATTGAGGTTGATTTTGATTAAATCGAAAAATCTATAAATAGAGAGGCCAAGAACATCATTTCTAAGCTATTTTGGTTCAAAGTTATTATGCTCAAATATCTTCAAGGATTTGATTATGCAAATTTATAATGCCAAATTGATTCCAATCCAAGCCAAGCTACAAGCCAAAGGTGTCAAGGAGAGATGGAGGTAGCCAAGCATATATTTCCAAGGACTTCATGAGCACAAGCCGAGCAAGCCGCCATTACAAAGGCATTTGGAGCATCCAAGGAAGGTGAAATAATTCTTGTGTTTGATTCCTTAATTTTTAGTTGTGTTTGTCATTTCCTTTTGTTAACTAAGCTTTCCCTAGTGTCTAGGCCTAGAGATGTTATGCTATTAGTGTGTTTATTTCATTTTGTTTTCATTTTGGAACTAACACCATACTAACCATCCTCTCTTGAGTCAAATTCGTAGATCACATCTCTTTGCTCTTGATTTAACATTCTCTCCTGCATAGCGGTCTGAGTTTTTGGAATACTTGTAAGTTAGATGGAAATATATTTTCACTTCATTCCATCCTTTAAATACATATCTTGCTTTATTCTCATTTTGAAGTTACCACATAGCATCATGAATTTAGATTCAATCCACAATTACCATAATTAGGTTCTAAATAAAAATCAATTTTCAAGTTTCAGTCAAACTATAGTATAAACCAACTACTACAATATAACATCTAATATGAAGATTGTGTACATACTTGATCTTTCCCCAAAAGAGTTTCCTATTCATTTTTTCTCGCCAGCCTTTTAGTCTCAACATAATGAAGTGCAAGGTGATAATTAAAATCCCCAAGACAAATTACTCAACTACCAAATAGGACCACAAGGTCAAATTTGATAATCAACATACCATATAAAGCAAATTATCTCTATGCTTCTACCTATAGATACACATACTAATATTATAAAAAGGTTAACATAGAAATCCAAATCACCATGTTTATCAATGCATTATAGAGCATTAGAATAAATAATTGAAACATACTCATGGTTTAAAATGCTTTTAGGTGTTTTCTCTACCAAAAATTTGCAAGCTTGTGGAAAGTATATTTTTTCATGATCTCTGTGATGTTGGAATTCCTTTGTAGCCCATCACCTCCCCTCTCTCCTAATGTCAAATGATTGTAGACAAAGTATAATCTTGTTTGATGAAATGACATGCTAATGGAAATGGAACCCTGCAATCATGTAAAATACCCAATAAATAAGTAATTACTAATCATCTTGTATTCTTAAATACAAGAATATGTTCAAGTCCTTCTAAGAATGTTATGCAATATAAAGGACACTTATATAAATAACTTTGTAATTTTTCCCCGTGTAGGGATTTTGGAAAATTATCCTATTACATAACAAACATGCCCTTGGGTTTTTGGTTAAAAAATGTACAATTTATTTATAAACTAATGGATTTCAACAATGAGATACGACCAAAAGAATTTGAAGTAATGAATTACACATGCATATAATAGTTGAAGTAGTAACATCATATGTATATTTTTTGACCTTGTACATAAGGTAACCTATTAGCCCTCAACCAATAACAAGGACTTTTAAATCCCAAACATGATGTCTCAGATTGTTATGCACCCAAACATAGAGGAATATGCCAATCATCTACTTGCTAGCTATCAAATAATAATTTAGTTGACTTGAATTCCATCTGAAATTCATCTTACCTAAATTGCATCTATTTGATAGGGGAATGCATGGCATTAGAGAATGGAAAACACTACAGGGAAAATCTCTCCCACTCAAACCACTTTCATCCTCTGATATTGATCTAAAAGAATCACTAGATTCTTCTTTGTCAATTAGTCTTCCAAATGAGAGATGTTCTTTGATGAGTTAATCTAGCATTCAATGTGAAACCATCAAACTAGGCAACCCACACTACATTAAAAATACAACATTAAATGCCAAATCAAACCCGCATTATATAAACATGCCATGCATTTGTGATAAAGTAAATGCCTATCCTTGATCCAAGTGAAGCGGGTAATAACATAAACAAATTCAGACGATCAACTTGCACTGAATAACATTATTTTATACACTTCGTTATAAAAAAATATTATTTTACTTTACAAAAGAATTATATTTTTTTGGTGTACTAATCGATGTAATGTGATTGGCCAACAGATTCAGGACTAATTCCATGTTAAATTTAAATGAATCCATAAGTCTCCCTTCGGGACTAATAAAAATTAATGATATAGAATTTTCCACTTATGTTTGAAACCATACTAAAAATATATATAAAGTTTAATGGGGTTGAATGCTTAAATTAAAATTTTAATGTTTTTTAGAGTTTACAAATAAATATTATTAATATTGAGTAGCTTAATTATATGGTTTGAGCAAGACAATTATTATGGTTCATTTATTGGTTATGAATAAATATTATTAATATTAGATAACTTAATCATACAGTCTGATTAAGGCAACTATCTTAGGATTAGCCACTTTTTTCTATCTTATTACACTTCTCTTAAAATCCTCATATTTCAAGGTGGACTGATATATTATTTTATTTTATTTTGTATTTTTTTTCTTAAAATAATTTGTACTGTTATATTAACTCATACAGTTTACAAAAATATTTTTCAATAATTTTAATAAGAACTAACCACTATGCGGACTTATTATTATTGTATATTTTAACATAGACAAAATTTGATGATTATCTGTAAACTAAACTTTGAAAAACAAACAAATTTTGAGTGTTATTATTGTTTAGATCAAATTAACGACTTTGCCACTTTAAAGTGTGAGCAAACTTTAGAGTATGTATATTTGGTTGATTAAATTAATCAATTTTAAAAGTTACATTGTTGTATATTTTAATATAGACAAAAGTTGATGATTATTTGTAATTAAACCTTAAAAAACAAACCAAATTTTGAGTGTTATTATTGTTTATATTAAATTAATGACTTTTTCCACTTTAAAGTGTGATCCAACTTTAGAGTATGAATATTTGATTGATTAAATTAATCAATTTTAAAAGATACATTGTCTTTTAGGTAGGAGTAAACTTAAGAATTTACTTATGAAATCAAAAAAAAAGATGTACACATTCTAAAATGGTTCCCATGGCTTTTATTATTAGTACATGCATAACAAATACTATTGTAAGCACTTTTAACTATTAATTTTTCAAGGTTATATGGCTTAGTATATATGAGGACTTCTATCAAGTTTATATCAATGTTAAACATACTAGCTCACTTGGTACCTTTATCAACTAAAGATTGCTAAAATTCAATCCTAAAGGTAATAATAGAGATAACATAGCTAGTTGGAAACTCTTCTTAATACTTCCTATAAGATCATTGCTAAATCCATTCATCATCATATTAATGTAGTGGTGCAAAAGATTATTAGACCTAGACAAACATGATTTATTAGTGAGAGGTTCATTCTAGATAATCTAGTCTTGGCATGGGAATCTATATATCGGGCACAAAAAATAGCCCAAAACTCATTAATTATTAATCTTGAATTTGACAAAGCTTATGAAAGAATTAAATGGTTGTTTATTCTTAATATGTTAAGTTGGTTGGGATTTGAAAAAAAATGATTCATTGCATTAAAATATTGTTCAATGATGCCTTAACTAGACTTTTAGTGAATGGTTCTCTTAATGAATCCTTTGTACTTTAATGATTCATCTCCCAATGTTGTTTGTTATCTCTTTTTCTATATGTTTTGGTTTTAGATGTCTTGGATACTTGCTATAAATGGCACATAATTATAATCTTATTTAATGAATCACTTATCCTAATGACTCTTATACCCTTAAGTTGTTGGATTATTATCAATGATGTCATGGTGATGTCATGGAGGTATCTAGATGAGTGGATGAAGTAATTTGATTGCTTAAGTGACAATGACAAAGTGTGCAATGTGCTTGTTTTAGTATGCTTGAAGTTGGCTTGGTTGATCTTCAGTTTTGGCATGGTTAGAGATTGTTCAGGGATGAGTATGGTGATTTTATCATGTGTAAAGAGTCCTATCGAAAGTCAATAATGATTTGAGTGCTTGTGTGCATGAGTGAAATTCATTTGATTGATCATTTTTTTCATCTAGACATTTTGGGTCTAGTGGTAGAAAATCTGAGTAGGCAATTTACTGACATCACCATTACCACATATGGATGAGTCAAGGGAAGTTGGTCATATGGTTGTGATCACATTAATCCCTATTTCTTATGTATTAAATCTTAGGTCATGCAACTAAACATGACAAAATATATGCAAGTGCAAAGTTGGGCTCCTAGGGAGTTTGATAGTGTTTTCCCATAGCCAAATTTGCATGAGGTAAGAAAGAGTTGAGTAAGTAGTTTTGTGATGGAATATCTCACACTTATGGATATTTCAAGAGAATTTGATCATATGGGTTTATTAAATTTTGTGCCTAATTAATTTTCACTAAATTTTAGATCATGCAATGAATTGCATAAAAATATATGTATGTGCAAAGTTAACCTTCTAGGTAATTTCTTGACATAGTTCACTCTGTGGAAGTGAGGAAATTAATGGAGATATATCTCATATATGTGAAGGTTTTAGGAGAAAATTGATATATGGTTAGATTATCCTATGTGAGGAGATCATATGGTCCAAATTTTATAACATGCGAGTGAGCGTTATAAAAGTTATTAAGGTTCAAAGTTGGCCTTTTGGGCAGATTGCAAAGGCTCCCATACTTAGTTCTTTTTACAAAAGATAAAGATTAGGACCAAATAAAGATCCAATAGTTCATAAGTGATCATGTAGATTGATCTAATGACATTCAATAATTCAAATGGGTTAAAGTTTTTGATGTTTAAACTGAGTAAAGATCGAGTTCCTTATGAAAAGATCAACACAGCATATATGTTCTAAGATGTCAGGATGCAGTGAGATGGTGCCAATATTTGATGTTCAACATTAATCAATAAAGATAGAGCTTATTATAAGGATCAAAGATGAGTAGATTCATATTGATTGAGATAAATGATGTGCATTAAAGTCAAGAGGTCAAAGTGACAGTTTTCTAGCATGACTAAAGTGAAGATAAGCTCGAAGAGATCGATGGAGTGTATGAGGTCAAAGTTGCCAGATTGCATGAGATGAGGTCAACTATTCAAAGTTTAAAAATTGGGAATTGGTAAACTATGAATTAAAGTTAAATAATATTTATGGTTCAATTTTAATCTAAATATGTGAGGACATGAGATGAAAGCAAAGTGGTCGAGGTTTAACGGTGATCGTTGGCATTTGAATATTCAAATTTACAAAGGAAAGGCCAATGTTTGGTTTTTAGACCATATCTTTCGATCTATGTAGAATTTACTTATGGTGTAAAAATTAAACATGTATAGGACTCCAAGGCACATATATAAATATAGATTTAAAGATTTGAAAGTGTGTATAGTCAAAGATATTGAGGTTTAAAGTTGACTATGTTTCTATGTGTGTTCTATGAGAAGGATATTCGAGCTTATATTAGTGTTATTTCGATGTTTCATGATGGATTAACTATTGGAAAGTGTTTTAGACTCCATGAGGATCATATGTATGTATTTTGTACGTATGATAAATCTATTTTGAGTATGAACAATTATTAAGAAGTTAATTATGTGTTCATTTATGGTGACTGTGTGTACAAAATATTATTTGAGCAAATTATGCTCTAGAAAAAGAATATATTGGTGATTGTAATCATTTGAGGATGTTAAAGGGGTCATTCGGATTAGTTCCATGCATTTTTAAGTGGTCCTATGTTCTTATTTTTTTCGTATAATTGTCAAATAGGTGAATGGGTCTTCATAGGACCTAAAAGGTGACTTAGGCCAATTTGAAAGTGGGTTATGCTTAAGTGTGACCCATGTAACATGCCTTAAGGGTGAAGGAATGTATTATGGCCAAAAAGGAAAGATTTTGGACTTGATTATTCATGAATTATCTATATATAGTGAAACCAAATGATATGGTTTCTAGAGTTGTTGTATGTATATGAAAAATGTTTGAGAGACTTGAGCAAGGCTTGTTGGTGAAGAGGATAGGTAGCATACCTGTTAGATGAGTTAATGAGAAAAATAATTTTTTGACTATGTGTATGAACTATAGATCATGTTTATAATGAAAAAATAGTGATCTTATAGTTTGAATATATACAAAGAGGTCTGAGTGTGCATATGAGGACAATTTGAGTGAAGAAGGAGGGAGATTGTGACATGCCTATGTGAGAGGCCTGTATGAGATAGAGAGGAAATTTGTGCAGAGGTTAGAAAGAAGAGATCCATTATTAGGTGTTGAATACATCAGTTCTAAGGTGGAGGAGAGTCCAAATGACTTGATCTTCCTTAGGGGTAGTTGCTCCTTATGAAATAGGTGTTTCACTAAAGGCCTTTGGTCAAGAGGACTTGATCAAGGTTTTTAGTATAAAAAAATTAACCAGTCTCTTATTTGTAATATCTTATAGGAAAAGTAGTTCATGTGTTTTAGGCTTGAGAGTGGGTTTTATTACTCATGAGGGTTTCCCACAAGAACTATGTGTTGTGTGTTAGATCTTGTGCATGCATTGAATGAATGAGCTCTCTTGTTAAGGTTGCATGATCAAGTTGATATATGTTAATTATTTAATAGTTTAAAAGGATTGTAATTGAAATTGAAATATCTAAGCTCACTGATTCACCCTCCCCTCTCAGTGATTATACCTCTAACAATTGGTATCATAGTAGGTCCTTTGATAAAGTCTTGATAGATTGAAGGTGATCCAATGTACAATATGGGTAGTCATCAAGGAGGTTTCTATACTAAGCAAGCTCTGATGTTCAATGGATCCAATTATGATTTTTGGAGTGCAAAGATGAGGACATACATTATGTCCCTAGGGTTTGATGTATGGTAATCTATTATGGATGGTTATGTTTTTCCTACTACTCCATCTAGTGCTGTAGATAAGAAGTTGTTTGAGAATAATTCTAAGGTAATGATTACCATTACTTGTGGTCTTACAGAGAATGAGTTCACCCAGGTAATCCATTTTAAATATGCTAAAGAGATATGGGATAAAGTGCAAATCATTTATGAAGGATATTCAAAGGTCAATATTGCTAAGTTGTAGACTCATAGGAGAAAATTTGAAAGTCTCAAGATGAAGCAAGAAGATTATGTGGCACCCTTTTTTTAGAGAGTTGTTGAGATTGTGAACATCATCAAAGGTCTTAGATAGAACCTTGAAGAGGCTACTATAGTTAAAAAGGTATTAAAGTCTCTATCCCTCAAGTTTGATTCAAAGGTATCTGCTATAGAAGAAATTCATTATCTTACTTAGTTTGAGATGGATCAATTGCATGACACCCTTACTACCTATGAAATGAGAAAGAATGATGATATACCACCAAAGAAGGAAGCATCTATCAAGACTAAAATGAAGACAAAGAAGAATTCCTGAGGTAAGAAACTCAAGGAGGATCACATTTATGATATAGTTGAGGATGAATTAATTGCTTTGATTTCAAGAAAATTGAAAACAGGTTTAGGTAAGTATAAGGGTAAATTACCCCTCAAATACATCAATTGTGGAGAGGTAGGACATTTTGATAATAAGTGCCCTCATAAGTATAATAAGGATGATGATGAAGAGCATGAACAAGGTCATGCTAATGGCAAGAGATCATTCATGTTTGATAAAAGCAAAAAGGGATTCAAAAGGTTTGATAACAAGAAGTACTTGAAGGATAAGAAGAGTCTCTACACCAAAGAAGATTGTAGCTCATCAGATGAGAGTGAAGTCAATGACTCAGAATATGATCATGAAGATGATGGTCCTGTTGAATATGAAACCCTATTCATCGCTGAGGAAGGTAGTTGCTCACAACAAAAGGAGTCTATTTGGAGTGATTTAGATGATGATGAAGATGAGGTGGACTATGAGACTACATTGAAAAATGCTCTTGAAGAACTGAATATTCAGAAGAATATCAATAAGAAGATGAAATATAAATTCAAAGACTTTGAGGAGAAATTCAATGTATTTGAGGCAAGAATGAATGAAGATTCTAAGGAGCATGAAGATATGGCCAATCATCTCAGTTGTTAATTGGAAGTTTTATCTACAAGCTTGAAAGTTAAAGAAGATGAATGTTCAAGGTATGTAATTGAAAATGAGTCATTGAGATCTGAGTTAGAAAAGACATATAATAAGGTGAAGTCATTTATGAGATTTAAAAAGAGCTCAAGTGATATAGAGAATATTCTAAATGATAAAAAACATGCAAGTGATAGAACTAGTCTTGGATATAAAGAAGAAATAGAGAATGCAACTCAAGACAATATGAAGACTGATGTGAATAAGGACAATCATACTTTGAAGACAAATCATTAGATAAGGAATGAAGGTTTTTGTAGAATGAAGACAAATTAGATCAGACAGCCAAATGCCATGAGGTATGTGAATTTTAATGGTTATTTTTATTCTTGGAATCAATTTGGGCATAGAGCTAGAGAATGTAGAAGACCTATTATAAATGAGTTTACATGGGATTATGATGTGGGTCATTAGTCAAAAGGTGTAAGAAAGGTTGAGTGTTTAAATTGTTATAATGTGGGACACTTTGAAAAATATTGTCCATTTAAGGTAAGATAAGTTGAGTTTCCATCAAGGAGTATTGTTTGCTACAATTGTGGACATAGAAGTCACATTGCTAGATTCTACAAGCAAATGTCCATAAGTTAGAACATATTTAATCAAGCTCCAAGAGTGCAAGGAAGAAGGCTAGTTAGCTCATGGAAACCAAGGATGATAAGTGCGAGTTGTGATAATTTTTCAAGTCCAAGTAATCTATTTTCTATGGTGGAGAATACTATAGAAGTTAAAGAGTACCAAGAGTTCTCATTATCTGCTCAGTTGTGGATAAAAAGACCAATCTCAAAGAGAAGACCAAGGTGTTGGTTGAAGCTAGTTCTGAGGTATGTTTGGATCCAAGTGAACATCTTGCTATTATTGAGCAAGCTTTATGTAAAAAACATCAATTATCAGTGCCTAGTGATGAGGTTCATAATTGCAAGGTTAATTCTTCAAATGAAGAGGTATGTCAAGATTCCATGTTGTCTCCATGTATTGTCAATTCAATCTTAGAAGAGAAGAAGAATGATTTAGAAAAGGAACCAATTGTCAAAGTTTAGACTGAGAAGAAGAAGAAAAAAATTAAGAAATCTTATAACTACAAGAGAATTCCAATGGTTAATGAAGAGATGTGGGGCACTCCTAGTTTCACTTTATTCTAAGAGCATTATGGTGCAAAGGATGTCTCTATCTATGCTTCTTAAGAGACTCCTTTTAGTGGAGAATCAAGTGTTACTATGGTGTTCTTCAGGTGGTTTTGGAAGGCTAGAGATGAGTATTTTTCAATTATTTCAAGTATGTACAAGTGGAAGAGATGTTGTGGTGATGTCAAAATGATGTCATAGTTATATATGGTCAGTTTGTAGGGTCAGATTGAAGGTTTTCATGTGGCAAAAGAGGATTTGTTTTTTTGTCAAGATGGAGGCCTAATTGACAAGTTGATTTGTGAAGTATATTGCAAAGGATGAGCTAGGTATTAAAAATTGGTGTGCTTAAAAGGACATATGAGATTGCTCCAGATATGAAGTTTTAGGTCCTGAAGATGTGTCTACTAAAAGTTATGGGCTCTACAAGTTCTAGGTAGGGCTACAAGGAGTCTAGACATGCCTAGAAAGAAGAAGAGTACTTTTTTATTAGTTTTTCCAAAAGATCAAGGTATGAGTATTTCTAGGAGATTTCCCAAGTTGACTGAGAGCATGCATCCTATTTGGTGAGTGGCATGAAGTTTTATTAGTGGTCATGAAAGTGTTGTGAGAGAGAAGGCTTGTAAGCTAATATGGTGGTTCTTCATGGTGTATAGAGATCTTAAGATGATCAAAGAGGTGCAATGGCTTAGAGATTTTAGGGGGATTCCCTCTTAGATGTTTCTTGAAGAGTTCCATTAGATTTTAGTGCATGGTTGAAATATACAAGGTGGTATGCACAGAGTTGGGGGGAGCTAACTCAAATAGCTTGAATTGATTAAGGAACTATGCATGATGTGAGGGGAAGCATATGTGAGATGCTTCAGTCATATTGAATATATGGTGATAGATTATATAGATGATGTTTCAAGAAATTTGATATGATGACTTGATCATACCTAGTCTTAATTTTGTGTTATTTCTTCATTTTTTTATTACTTGGTTGGCATGTAGTAAAAGGAAGTTGTCAAGGCAAGAAGAGGTAGGCTCAAGGTAAGGGGGAGTTTATACTATCTTTCTAAGTTGGTATTCTCCTGTTGGTAGTCTTTTTAGGTCCTCAAGATTAGTTGGTTCCCACTATGTCATTGTGTCAAATGGGGAGAAAGTGCATAATCTTGGGAGTGCTTGAAGAGAGAGAGAAGGAAGGTGAGTTGTATATTTCTATATGATGGGTGTTGACATCAATGACAAAGGGTAGATTATTGGAGTATTGTCAATGATTCCATGGTGATATCATAGAGGTATCCAAATGAGAAGATGAATTTCCTTTATTTCTTAAGTGACAATGACAAAATGTGCAATGTGCTTGTCCTAGTATGTGTGAAGTTGGCTTGGTTGATCTTTAGTTTTAGAATGGTTAGATATGTTTAGGGATGTGCATGGTGATTTGAGCATGTGCAAGGAGTCCTATCAGAAGTCAAGAATGATTTAAATGCTTGTGTGCATGAGTTTAATTCATATGGTTGATCATTGTTTTCATCTAGACATTTTGGGTCTAGTGGTATTTCAAAAATTTGAGTAGGTAGTTTGCTAACATCACCATTGCCATGTGTGGATGAGTCAAGGGGAGTTGCTCATGCGGTTGTGATCAAATTAATCCATAGTTATTATGTGATAAATCTTAGGTCATGCAACTAAGCATGATAAATTATATGCAAGTGCAAATTTGGTTTCCTAGGGAGTTTGACAATGTTTTCCCAAATTAGCCAAATTTGCATAAGGCAAGAAAGAGCTGAGTAAGCAGTTTTGTGATGGCATATCTCACATGTGTGGATGTTTGAGGAGAATTTGATCATATGGGTTTATTCAATTTTATGCCTAGTATATTTTTTGAGAAATTTTAGATCATACAATGAAGCACATAAAAAGATATGCATGTGCAAAGTTGGCCTTCCAAGCAGTTTCTTGACATAGTTGGCTCTATGGCAAAAAAAATCTAAGTGAGCAAATTAATAGAGATATATCTCACATGTGTGAAGGTTTCAAGAGATAATTGATATATGGCTAGATTTTAATATGTGAGGAGATCATATGGTCCAAATTTGAGAACATGAGAGTGAGAAAAACAAAAGTTATTAAGGTTAAAAGTTGGCCTTCCAGACACATTGCAATGGCTCCCATACTTAGTCATTTTTGTAAAAGATAAAGATCAGGACCAAATGAAGATCCAACGGTTCATGGGAGATAATGTAGGTTGATATAATGGAATGTATTAAGTTAAATGGATCAAAGTGTTTAACGCTTAAATTGAGTAAAGATCAAGGTCATTACAAAAGCATCAACAGAGTGTATTTGTTCTAAGATGTCAGGATGTAGTGAGATGGTGCCAAGTATTCGATGTTTAACATTGAGCAGAGATAAAGATCTAGAATCTTCCAAGGATAAATGGTGATTAGATGTTCATAGTGATTGAGATAAATGGTGTGCATTAAATTCAAGAGGTCAAAGTGATAGTTTTCTAGCATGACTAAAATGAGGACAATCTTGAAGAGATTGACGGAGCGTATGAGGTCAAAGTTGCCAGATTGCATGAGATAAGGTTAACTATTTAAAGTTTAATGTTTGGGCATTGGAACACTCTGCATTAGATTTTGAATAAGATTGATGGTGTGCTTTTAATCTTAATATGTGAGGAAATGAGATGCAGGCATAGTGGTTGAGGTTTAACGGTGATCGTTGGCATTTGAATATTCAAATTTATGAAGGAAAGACTAGTGTCTGGTTTTTGGACCTTATCTTTTGATCTATATAGAATTTATTCATGATGTAAAAAAAAACTTGTAGAGAACTCTAAGGCACATTTGTAAATATAGATTTAAAGATTTTAAAGTGTGTATAGTCAAATATATTGAGGTTCAAAGTTAATTATGTTTTCATGTATGTTTTGCAAGTGACCCGAGAAGGATATTCAATCTTTTATTGATGTTGTTTTGATGTCTCATGATGGATTAGATATTGGAGAGTGTTTCAGACTCTATGAGGATAATATGCATGGATTTTAGAGGTGTGATAAATCTATCTTGAGTTTGAATAATGCTTAATAAGTTGATTATGTGTTCATTCATGGTGATGATGTGCATAGAATGTTGTTTGAGCAAATTATGCTCTAGCAGAAAAATCTATTGGTGACTGTAATCATTTGACGATGTCAAAGGGGTCATGTGGATTAATTTCATGCATTTGGAAGTGGTCCTATGTTATTAGTTTGTTTGAATAAGTGTCAAATAGGTGAATGGGTCTTCATAGGACCTAAAAGGTGACTTAGGCCTATTTGAAAGTGTGTTGTGCTTAAGTGTGACCCATGTAAGATGCCTTAAGGGTGAAGGCATGTATTATGTATAATAAGGAAATATTATGAACTTGATTATTCATAAATTATATATAAATAGTGAAACCAAATGAGATGGTTTATAGAGTTATTGTATGTATATGAAATTTTTTTGAGAGACTTGAGCAAGGCTTATTGGTGAAGAGGATAGGTAGTGTGCCTGTTGGATGAGTTGATGAATAGAATAGTTTGTTAACTATATGTATGACCTATAGGTCATTTTTTTAATGATATGATAGTGCTATTATAATTTGAGGATATTCCAAGAGGTCTGAGTGTGCATATGAGGATAATTTGAGTAAAGAGGGAGAGAGATTGTGACATGCCTATGTGAGAGGCCTATATGAGATAAAGAGGAAGTTTGTGTAGAGGTTAGAAAGTAGAGATCCATCATTAGGTGTTGAATACATTATTTCTAAGGTGGATGTGTTCACTTAAAAGTAGGGTCTAAAGGAATTGATCTTCCTCAGGGGTAGTTGTTCCTTGTGAAATAGGTGTTTCACTAAAGGCCTTTGGTCAAGAGGACTTGATCAAGGTTTTTGGTTTAAAGGACTTGACCAGTCTCTTGTTTGTAATCTCTTATAAGATAATTAGTCCATGTGTTGTAGGATTGAGAGTGGGTTTTATTCCCCATGAGGGTTTCCCATATGAATTATGTGTTGCATGTTATATTTTATGCATGCATTGAATGAATGAGCTCTCTTGTTAATGTTGCCTGATCAAGTTGATATATACTAATTATTTAATAGTTTGAAAGGATTGTAATTAAAATTGAAATATCTGAGCTCAATGACTCACCCCCCATTTTAGTGATTGTACCTCTAACATAAGTCTCATTTTTATGATGATAACATGACTTTTCTTCTTAATAATGAAGACAAAATCATTAATGTTATGGATACTATTAAGTTGTATTATGTTGTTTCAAGGTCTAAACTTGTAATGCATAAGACTGAATTTATTTAAGCTTATCCCACTCTCCATTGGATTCCTCCTAAGTTGAAACATGATCAACATGGAGAAATTATAAGGTACTTGGGTATCCCCCTTGGCCTTGGAATCTCTCTTAATGACATGTGGAGTTGGGTTTTTAACAAATTTCATAAAAAACTTGATTGTTTGGGATCTAAATTCTTTATTTTATCATTAAAATTGAATTTGCTAACAAGATTTTTGTCACAACCCTTGTTTACTATTATTCATGTTGATTTTATTCTAAAACATGCTAATGGATTCACCAAGCTTATAAAAAAAATTATTTGGGGCAAATGGAATCGTAGTAAAAGTATGTAGTGCATTTCCTAGAATCAATGCTTCAAATGAAAGACAAAGGAGGCTTTGGTTTTATGGATCCTTTGACACAAGGTAAGTGTCTAATTTACAAATGGATCATTAGGGCTTTTCACAGTTGTGAAGCATGTAAATTTCTTGTTTGTCAGAAAGTTTCAATTACTTCTTATAAAGGTCAATGGAAAGATGTGAACATACATGATAAACTATTGTTCTCTAAATACTTTAAACTCTCGGCACCTGTCTTGCTTAATAGTCTATGGAAAGCCTAGTAAAAAAAATTTCAACTATTGGAGTGGAAAAATAATTCCCTTAAACATGGTCTTAACTTTCTGACTTCCTCTATTTGGTGAAATAGACATTTTCAATTTAATGAGATTCCCCTTGCTCTATACACTAAGCTAAAAGGGAAACACTTATTTAATAAATGTATATGATAATTTTGTGATTTATGTCACTTATCTTACTATCAATAAAAACACTATTTAATTTTAAAGGATCTTTTTCACCTACATAACTCTAATAGGTTTGTTATAAATGAATTTCTACAACTTTTGGATAGTTCATTACTTGTTAATATTTCCACTTTGACTCAATGAAATTTTGTGAAGGATTGAAGGTGGCCTTACAACTATAGGTTTGATCACTTCCCACTAAAATGTGTCTATAGGAAACTCTTACCTCAATTGCTTTTTGAATAAAAGGCTTAATTTGAAGTGGAAATGCAAATTCAATGAAGTTAAATGGAAACACCTTAGAGCTACCATTTGGAAGTCCAAAGTTGATGCAATGGATTGAATCATTACTTAGAATCTTCTCTTTCACATAATTACTATTGGTGATAACATCTATTCTCTTTATATCAACCCTATCACGTGTCTTTTTTTGCAATCTTCTTGAGCCTATCGCTCATATCTTTTAGAGATGCAAGTTTGCTAAAATAAGATGTGTTGCTATACACAATGACTTCCCTGATATTTTTAGACATTGGTTGTCTTGGAATCAAGCTCTTCTAGGGTTAAATAGTTCTCATAATGTGATTATTGAATATTTTAGGTAGCTGATTAATAACCATGTACGGAAGAATAGATGCATTATTGTGTTTAATGATTCTTGTATTTTGTTTATAATTTATATTCAAAATATTTTATCTAACTATTGTTTATAGTTGCATATTCTCTTTAGGTTTATTCATAGTGACACTAAACCAACACAACAACTGGCAAAAGATGAAAATCAAATTTATGAGGTTTAAAAATGATGAAATGAATGTCATGTTGAAATTGCAATGGCTTCTGCCTTGTGCAGTAAGTTTTTTTTAATGTGCATCTTTTTTTGTTATTGTAATAGCCAACATTTTTCAATTTATTTAAAAAAAAAAAAAAATCTATTTTTTTTTCTCAATATTTCATGAAAGGTAAAAATTAAAATATCTTATCAAGAAAATTATTTATATTTTTTATAAAAAAATAGTTTATTTTCTTTTTATTGGTTTAACTTAGGCAATGTGACTAATTATAATTCATTGGCAGGAATAGTTGAAACAAAAATCTTAAGTTGATGGATGTATTTACAAAGATGGCACCACAACCATAACCTCCTTTATTGTGAACATATCCACCATAACTTTCACAACTTCTGCTCTAGCTTACACACATGTGATATCTCATATTGCTTAGGGATACTTGCATCAATGCAATTGTCTAGTTTTCCTATCTAGTGTCTATACTTCAAAAGTTGTCTAATTTACAAATATTTTAAATCCTAAGGGATGGCATATTTGTTTTATTTAAATCTTCCATGAGATATTTTCAAAAGGTGTGGTATAAATACAAACCGAAACACACTCATTATCCATCTAGTAAATACCAAATAAACACATACTCAAGCTCATTCAATCAACTACACAACTGAGTTATATTACCTTATTCTTTCCTATTTCCATATTAGTAAGAGAATTTGCCATATTATAGGCATGAATCACACAAATAACAACCCATGAGTATTATTTGTCAAGTCAAAATCTAGATCATTGCATGAACTTGCATATAATATATTTAAACCTTATGCACATACAATCTAACACCTATGGGAGAAATACATATGTTTGAGGCCATTTTCAAAGTATTGTTTATGTAATAAATGCTCATTTACAAACGGGTCTATAAACACTAGAAATATGCACACTACAATTTAGATGTCTCACTAATCCCTGGATCACCCTTGGACCCCCTTCGAACTATTTCACAACCTTTCAACCACCAAACCTAATCAAAATAACTAACCCTAAGCATTTTACCTTTGCCCTCTTGACGACCAATAGTCAAATCCTAAACACCTATGGTTAGGCTTGAGCACCAATAGTTAACCTTTAACCACCTCAAGGGTTAACTGCCACTCAACTATAAATTACTTTTTTATTTTGAGTTGTTTGTTCTGTGTGCATAATCAATGCATGTTAAGGATAAAAATAGATAGCTTATTGAGCCTATTGTTTAACCTATTATTTCACCACTCCCTTTTTCTTATATAAAGAGAAGAGGAGGAGGTGAAAGAGAGAGAAAATTAGTCATTAGAGTCTTGAGCATCAGAGCTTCTTATGCTACTACAAGAGATCAAAAGTTAGCCATTCTCCAACCATTCCCCTTTCATGAATAATGAAAATAATAGAGTGGAATCCTCTCACAACCATGAGGTCCATACCATTAACATAGTTCTTAATGAACTCATTATTGAGAAAACCAATACCCAAATCACCTTTCCTTCCTCTCCACTTATTGAGGTAATGGAGTCACTTTCTATTCCTTTGGAAAATGAGACCAAGGAAACACATATTCCCCTTTCTCCATTTATCAAGGTAGTGGAACTACCAACCTCTCCTTTGGAAGACACACCAAAAGAGGTAGCCATTATCACCATATCCTTCTCTTCCATCATACAACAATCCACTCTTCTTTTGGAAAGCATTTCTAAGGAAGAAATAACCAATGGCCATAATAGAGATCAAAAGTGCTACTACTCATCAATCAATAACCAAGGTATTATCACTCTATCATAATTGCTTCAAAATCTACAACAAGTTTTTAGCCACTCACCTCAACATCCTACAGACCAATAACAAAGCTAAGTATCTATTTTCAATAATTGGTTCCTTTTTTTCTCTCTAGAACTTCTCTCTAGCCTTCCCAACCAAAATTCTTTTTACCTAAGCCAAATCTGATGGTAACCATCAATGGTCTATCCTTGATCACTAACAGTCTACCCCTAACTATCGATGGTTTCCTAACCATTGGTGATCATCCATTCATTGATAGTCATCTAACTACCGATGATCTTACCTAACCATTGATAGTCATTGTGTGTTAATTTATAATAGCAAATTAATTCCCCCTATTAGACCCTAACCAAATCTCACTTTTTGATTTTTTACTTGATCACAAAACATCACCCTATTTTTTGAACCATGTCTGATTTATTTAACATTAATATCTAATCCTTTATTTCTATAATTAGTCAAATTCATCTCTTTTCAAGCATGTTTTGTATTTGATTTTAATATCTTCTATTATTTATGCAAGCAATTTATCTTTCATTTTCAGAACTTAATTGTTTGAAAGTGTGGATTGACAGCCTCCAAGGAAGTTGTGTAATTCTTACATCTAGATTTTTAGGTAATCCACCCACCTACCTACCCAATCAATTATTTTATTAGTGATTTCTTATCTGAAAGTCATCCTCCCAAGACAAAGAGGGGTATCTACAACTATCTAGATCATGGAACATAAACCAAATGTAGGTTCTAATGACCTCACCCTTATTTCAAGTTTTACATCTTTTTCTTTTGAAATAAAGCAAAATTTATGTGAAACATTCTAGCATGCTTGATGGGACCCTTGAGATTTTTCTTAGGTTCATAGTTGCATCTAGGTGCTTCTTCTTCCTATTTTTTGCTCATAAAATGAAATCAGAATTTCATTTTGGGCTTAAAATTAACTAAATAAATTATTTGTTTGCTTATTTTATCTCACATAGATTAATTAATCAAGTGAATTAATTGTAGCTTCACTCTTATCACACACACAAGACCAAACCACTTATACCTAATCAAGCATAAAATCACTAACATAAGGCCCAACTAGGATTTCATCACCAAGGGGAGAACCAACTCAATTTTCTAGTTGATTATAATATCTGGTAATTAGTATATCTTAGATAATCACTTGACACCCTTATCGTTATGGTGTGTGAAGTGAGGGGGTAAGCCCCAATATCAAGCCATGTATCAATTTTCAACACATATCCCTTTGAGAACCTAAACTACCCAAAACCAACCATAGACTTCTTTTCTAATACCTATTCTACAAACCAAAGTTGAGTTACACAATTTTTAAAGCTAAAGGCATAAGCCACAAGAGAGACTAAACATAACCTTAGGATTTAATGTGCTTTAGTGTGTGTTTCATTTCCTTGACTTTTTCTTGTCTTCTCTTTATGTGAGTTGTGAGATTGCTTTTATCTTCCTTTTTCCCTTATTTTGCATGGTTTTAACTAGGCAACCACTAAGAAACCAAGAAAATTAGGTTCCACCTCCTAATCATCCATCTTTCTCTTCTCCTTCATCCATGGAGTATGTCTTGGATGTAGAGAGTTCTCCCCATCCTTATGGAAGTCCTAGCATCCCTCAGATGGTTGCCCAAGGTGATATGGATTTTTTGACCTTTATGGATAATAACCCCATATCCCTCCAACATTACCTTGACACCATATCCCACCTTACCCCTGCTTCGGTTCTACCTATTGACCCACCCTATGGCATGCCATCCCACCTTATGGGAAACACTTCTATTAACACCATTTCTACCAAATATTTAGTCAACCAAGAATCATCTTTTGCCAATAATCCCACCAATACCACCATCCAAAACTAACCCACCCAACCAACCAACACCCAAACACCTTCTACCCCAACCAACAACTCTTCTAGTATAAGAGCAACCCAGCCTTTGGGCACTGATACTCCACTTTCCATGGGAGTACCCTCTACTAGTGTCACCACCCTTCCTCTTGTTTCTAACCCACCTATCTCCACTTTATTCTAGAGCTTGGTGGTTCCCATACCTTCTACTCTTCTACCCATTAGTACCAAAGTTACCACTTATCATCTACCTAACAACTCAACCATAACTCCTACCCAACCTATGTTAATCCCTCAATAAGTTCCCATTATACCAAACCTAAGCTACATCCCTAACCCACAAGGGTATATACCTCTAGCTTCCACCCAACCACCTATGTCTATGTATCCATATGTGGCATCATCCAAACCACCCATGTCCACATACTAATATGTGGTAGCTCCCCAACCTCCCAATAGCTATCTGTATGTTGCAAATACCCAACCTTAACAAAATGCACCTTACATCTTTGGAGTTACACAACCACAGACTGATCTAGTAAAGATTTTGATGGAAAAAATGACTAATTTGGATTCATCTATTTTTGGTGCCCATAACCTCTTATCATATGATAAAATCTATAACGAACCAATTCATCCATCCATCCCTATTAGACCTTAACCTCCTTAATGGGAACTCTCAAAATTTTAGAGTAAGGAAGATGCTCAACAAAATCTAAGAGCATTTAGGCATTCTTTCTATTTGATTTCCTATGATGATGGTCTCCTTCTTCGTACCTTTCCCATGTCTCTGTCAGGTCTGGCACTAGATTGGTACAATGCTATTATAAAGCACTCATTTTTTTATTTTGCCCAACTAGCTCAAACTTTGTTAGACCACTTTTCCATAAACATCTCTAAGAAAATTTCCATCACCGATCTTTACTCCATCTAAAAATTTGATGATGAGTCTATTGCTACCTTCTTAGCCTATTGGAGAAGCTTGATAAATCAACTCTCTCTTTGCCCCAACTCGAGCTGATCAAAATCTTCACTCAGGATTATGACAAACACATTTCCTCTACTCTACTAGTTCAAAGCTTCAAGACCTTTGATGAATCTTTCACCATGGCACAAAAGTTAGAGAATAGAGCCATCAATGAGGGGAAACTAATATTGAGAAATAATAACTCCACTTTCAAATCAAATTATGCTCCCTCCTCCAAACCTAACAATCAAACCAACACCTAAAAAAAGGGAACCACAAATATGGTTGTCTTTAAAACCACTCCTCCATCGGTTGCTATCCAACCCAACTCTTTCAGTCCCTCTAATCAGAACACTATAAACCCAAACCATAACAACCAAAATCAATTTACTTTGCTAGGGGAGTCATATGCTTCAATCTTGAAGAAGTTGTTGAAAGAAAATATCATACAACTTCCTCTGATAAAACCTCCATAGCAATTTGATTCCTCTCATCATGTACCTAATTAGTATAAGGAGAATGAATTATGTGTTTTCTACCATGTCATTGGGCATGATGTTATTCAGTGCAACACTTTCAAAAATGTTGTCCAAAGTTTGATTGATAAGGGGGAACTTGTGTTGGATAACCCCAACACACCCCCAAATCAATCACTTGACATATTTAGATAGCCATTCCCCAACCATTCCCCTTTCATGAATAATGAAAATAATAGAGTGGAATCCTCTCACAACCATGAGGTCCATACCATTAACATAGTTCTTAATGAACTCATTATTGAGAAAACCAATACCCAAATCACCTTTCCTTCCTCTCCACTTATTGAGGTAATGGAGTCACTTTCTATTCCTTTGGAAAATGAGACCAAGGAAACACATATTCCCCTTTCTCCATTTATCAAGGTAGTGGAACTACCAACTTATCCTTTGGAAGACACACCAAAAGAGGTATCCATTATCACCATATCCTTCTCTTCCATCATACAACAATCCACTCTTCTTTTGGAAAGCATTTCTAAGGAAGAAACAACTATACCTACCTCCACTATAGGGGACTCATCTTCCCAAACCTTGGAGCCTTTGATTGAGGAAAAGGAGGTAACCCCTCCTTTCTCTCTACCCATGAGTTTATCCTATGAGAACAATATCGAAAGGATAAAACCCATCTATAATCCTTTCTATAGATTGGCTCAAAACTTAGAGTACTTATCCCAACGCAACATCAATCAAGCTAGATTTTTCAACCATCTTGGGATTCCTTGCCCAACCAAGAAAGAGCCCTCAACCATGCCATTATCAACCCAACCTTCCATTTCCACTATTGATCCCACCATCACTCCAAATGAACTTTTAGAAACATCTACCCCTCAAGTCGTAGTTAAGCCAAAGAAACTAACTCCACCCAAAATAACCCAAGTGGATTCATCCATCATAACCAAACCCATCAAAAACCTAGGCATGTTCCCTATTCAAAGCCTTACTCACCCTCCACTAAAGGTGTATTTATCACCATCCAACCTATCAAAGGAATGTGAAATCAAGCAAACCAAGAAATAGAAGCCACCTAGAACCCCAAAAGTCAGAACCTTGACACTTATTTCTACCTTACCTTCCATTTTGGGACCACATCCTTCTTCTTTCCCAAAACCTCATCCTTTGATTAAGAAAACATGTCTCCTAAAGATAACCCAAACCCAACCTCTTCTTCTAGATACACCCCTACCTATCCTCTTCATGACCAAACCCCTAAACCCTCCACTACCAAACATCCCACTTCTAACCCCTCTATTTTTAAATCACCCACTATCAAGCCTACTAATTCCAAAATTTATACCTCCAAACCATCAACCAGAAAGAATACTGAAAATCCTTCTTCTAAGCTTACTCTTAAGAAAGCTTTCATCCCAACAATCAAAACCAAAACTCCAACATCTTTGACACCTTTATCTGAGTCTTACTCAACCATATTGTAAAGGTTATTGCAAACATCTTGATTAACCTTACCACGTATAAAACCATTTAACCCACATAGTTCTAAACCATCTTGGTATAATGACAAATTAATATATTCATACCATAGAAGACCTAATCATGATATGAAGAACTATAAGGCTCTCCAAGTATTAATCCATCGGCTGTATCATGAGGATGACTTGTTATTAGATGAGCCTCCTATGAGCCCACCACTGATCCAAGAACCAAGAGCCATCAAAAAACACTTACCTACTCCCCACTCTCAACTTAGAGTGAAGAGGAATCTAAGCAATCCTCTAGCCTGATTCTTTCCCAAATCCATACCATCCATGTGGTCACATGATCACAGGCTAAACAAAAGGATAATGGAAATGCAAAAGTTTCCATTCCATGGACATATCCCTCTTCTACAAAACAATCACCTAACAAACTAAAAACACCTTTACTCCCAAACCTAAGATATCCATTTTGGGTCCCTCTCAATCCAACCCTTCTGAATCAATCCAATGATTAGTTCTAAAATAGCTTCACCAAACACTAGTGAAGATGAGTTTGTATGAAGTGATCAATACCTCATCCCATCACCACCAAGCGATTATAAAGGATTTTTAATCCATAGAGGTTCAACTAGAAGACACATAACCTCTAACATCCTTTGTTAAAGCTCTTCAAATTTCCAACCTTGTTAGCTTTAAGGAGTCAGAAATACCCTCCATCTATCCAAATGATCCAAATCCTCCCCTCTTCATTACTATGTACATCAACCAAACCCAAGTCAAGAGGGTTATGATTGATGGAGGAGCTAACATCAACATTATCTCCTTCCACGCATATAACCAACTCAAATTACCAAAGAACATCATGACAAAAACCTTAATGATACTCCAATCATTCAATGACACCATGGCCACAACTTTAAGAACTATTGTCCTTCACATTCTTCTAGGACCCTGCATACTCCCTAAGCTCTTCTACATAGTATAAGGTGAGTTCTAGTATAATTTTTTGTTGGGATGCCCTTGGATTCATTTTATGGGCTATGTGTCATCCACCTGTACTGATGTATCAAATTTGAACATCAAGGTCAAGTTATTACCATACAAGCTGACATAAGTCCTTTTACATCATGCACCATGATGTACCAACCCAATGATGTTCTCCTTCCTCCATCCAAATAACCTTTATCAATAAAAGACAAAGGGCCATCTTCTTATACCAATGAAGCATGCACTAGTTCATCCATCCTTTCTACCCAAATCCCCACAATTGACCCTTTGGAATCAACCTTCCAATGTCTTTCATCAATGGAGTATCACCTTTTGACACTAGATGCTTTTCCTACTCCCCACGAGTATGGGAATCTTGACCAACAACTTGGTTATGACCCCAATATTGGAGTTGTTGTTCCTTTTGGGCCCTCAACTTATCAAACCAATTTCATTTATGGGGGACTTGATAAACATCTTGACACCTCTACTACCTTTTTTCCACCTTGACCATTCACCCCCAATTTTTCATATTTGGATAAACTAGAGTTTACCAAGACATACCTCTGTAGGTGTGTTTGGAAGGGATTTGGTCCAGGTTAGTATGAACATAAACCACATGAATTACTTCCAATCAAGACCCAAAATCCTCACAAAAATCATGGTTTTGATTTCACACCACCTAAAAACCAAACCAACTCACCTCCCATTACTATCATTGACAAAGAAATACTGTCCTTGTTATTCACTCCACCATCAACATCTAAGTATTTCAACATCATCCCCCCTAACTTTATTTTCATCAACATGATCAGCCTCAGACCCCTGGCTTATCAAAATGATGGGAAGACCATAGCCATTCCTCTAAATCATCTTGAGATGGTTAGAGATGACTCTCCTACCATTAATACCATTCAGTGTTAGGATGATGATTATATTCTTGCCTATCTAGGTGCATAAGATTATTCTATCCACAAGTCTCTTCCTCCTAAGACTTTAACCTGTTGAATGAATCCACCATGGATATCAAATTGGGTACTCCAAATAACCCATGCATTATAAAAGTCAACCAATCTCTAAATTCTAAGGAGCTTCAAGATTTCCCCTCTTTCCTGCAAGACCACAACAGAGCATTTGCTTGGTCTTACAACCACATGCCAAGAATCAACGCCTCTATAGCTACCCATAATATAGTCACCAACCACAATGCCAATATAGTTAGATAAAAACTTTGATAGATGTACCCTCATATACCCTGCTCATCAAAGAACTTCAATGCCTCATATCCATAAATTTCATCCAACCCATTGATTATTCCCAATGGGTCTCTAACACCATCCCTATCACCAAAGTCATAGGGGGAATTTGTATTTGTGTAGACTTTTATGACCTTAACCTAGTTTGCCTAAAAGATGACTTTCTATTACCAAGCATTGACCAACTTTTCGATCTTACAGCCAAACATGAAATGTTCTCTTATAGATGGGTTCTTGGGTTATAATCAGATCTTAATTGTTCTTAAAGATTAGCACAAAACTACTTTTATCACCCCTTGGGGAAATTTAAATTTTTGCTATAGGGCCATGCATTTTGGTCTAAATAATGTTAGTAAGACCTAATATCATGGTATGACCTATATCTTCCATGACCTTATTCACAAAATAATATAAGACTACGTCAATGACCTTCTTGGGAAATCAAAATGTTGTAAAGATCATTTGGTCATTCTTAAGATTATGTTTGAACACCTCATCCATTACCATGTCTACTTTAACCCTAAGAAGTGTATCTCTAGGGTCTTGTCAGGAAAGCTCCTTGGATTTATCATCTCCCTTAGAGAAATTAAAGTCAAATCTACCAAAATCAAATCAATCTTCAACATGCCTCCTCCCACGCACCTCAAGTAACTCAGTACCTTGCAAAATAAGCTCCAATCCATTCGTCACTTTATCTCTCAGCTCTCAGATCAATGCCAACCTTTCCACCACCATCTTAAGAAGTATGTATCATTTAAGTGGAACATAAACTATCAAAAGGCCTTTGATTCACTTAAATAATACCTTTTATCTCCACCCATCCTCATTCCTCCCAAGTAAGATCAACCTTTTTACCTTTATATTTTTGCTACTAACCACTCCTTAGAGGTAATGTTGGCTCATTGGGATGAGAAACATAAAGAGAAAGGCATCTACTACATAAGCTATATGCTTATAGAGTACGAGACTTGGTATACACATACTAAAAAACTTTGCCTCACTTTGGTCTTCATGGCTACCAAACTCCATCATTACCTTCTTAACCACAAGACCTTTATCATCACTAACACTAACCCTCTCAAGTATATGCACTCCAAGCCATACCAAAACCAGCGTATGGCTAAGTGGCTCATGCTCTTAGCTAAGTTTGACATTGAGTTCCTCTAGTAGAATTCAATTAAAGGATAAATAATTATTGACCAACTGGCCAAATCACCCTTGGTAGATAACCAACCACCTTCCCTTGAGTTTCTTGATGAGTCCATTGCCACCCTTTCTCAAGCAAACTTTACCTATCAAGTGACCATGTTCTTCAATGGATAAAAGTGTTATTGTGGTGGGGGATCTAACATCATCCTTATCCCCCTTCATGGTGAACCTCTTCATTTATACTTGAAACTTGATTTTGAATTTACCAATAATATGGCCAAGTACAAAGCCCTAGTCATAGTTCTCTAAACTGCATTAGCCTTGGGAGTCAAAATGATCGATATCTTTGGTGACTCCCAACTTATGGTCAATCAAATAAATGAATATTACCAATGTAATAATGATGTTTTCTAATATTATAAATAACTAGCTAATGTACTCTTAGCGTCATTTAAACACTACCATATCCAAGCCACTCCATGATCTATGAATAAGTTTGATGACACTATGGCTTCTCTCACTTCTCACCTGCACCTTTTGACTCTAAGCTATCTGTTGTTATCCATAATATTACCAAGCCTTCTTATATTAAATCTGACTCTCCTACCATCTTCAATGTGGAGGAGACCCAACCTGACCTTTCATATCAATAAACCTTTAACTATCTCAACCTTGCCATTGTCCCTTCCAATATTTCTAGGAATGTCTGAAGAGCATTCATTTAGGGTACCTCTCATTACACCATATTAAGGGGAATTATTTAAAAATGTGGCTTTGATGGCCTTCTTTTTTTCTACCTACATAGCCATGAAATCTCTCATGCTATCAAGGAAATGCATGATGGGATTTGTGGGGGACACTTTAGTGGCCTAGCCATTGCTAAACACATCCTTTGCCTTGGTTATTATTGGCCCAAACTTAACCAAGATTGTTGTAACTATGTGAAAAAATGTGTTAAATGTTAATAACATGCTAATTTACATCATGCACCTAGTCATAGTCTCCAATTTTCTAAATATTTTTATCCCTTCTCACAATGGGGTATGGACCTTATTGGTGAAATTAACCCCCATTCTTTGCAGTGAGATCATTCTATCATCACTGTAATAAAAAATTTCACCAAATAGGTAGAAGTTATTCCTCTCATTTCAACCAAGGCCAAAAAGATCATTGATTTTATCAACCATCACATTATCTATCATTTTGGTGTTCCTCACAAAATAATCATCGACAATGGTAAATATTTTAAGAACAATCAAGTCCAAGATCTTTATGACACGTTTGGTATCAAGTTAACTTTCTCATCACCATATCATCCACAAGCAAATAGATAGGCCAAAGCTTCTAAAAAAACTCTTAAAAACATGCTAACTAAAATGGTTAATGTATCTAGTTGGGATTGGCACCTACACATCCCCTTTGCCTTATGGGTGTATCGTACTAGCATTTGAACCCCTATGGGTGCTACCCCTTTCTCTCTTGTGTTTGGAGTAGAGGTTGTCTTGCCTCTCAAAGTCCAAATTCCCTCTTCATATATTCCTATAAGATCTTGTTTCTGAGAGTGATTATAATAAAAAATGTTTAGCCCAACTTGAGCTACTTGATGAACATCGGTTAGCCTCACTTACCCATCTTTATGTCTATCAAGAGCAAATCAAGCACACTTATAAAAAATACCTCAAAGTGTGAGAATTCAATATTAGAGACTTCATCCTAAAAGAATTTTAAACATGTTACCAATATGGAGAAAATTAAGTAGGGTAAGTTTGCTTTCAATTGGCTTGGACCTTATATCATAATGCACAAGTATAGTTCGGGAGTTTACTGGTTGTCCTCTCTTGAAGGGAAACTAAAATGTGAGCCCCTCAATGCTTCACATTTGCATCTTTTATTTTTTTAAATAGGATTGAACTCACCTTTTGTTTAACTTAAGCTCATCTTTTATTTTCACCCACATTCATCTCTTTATTTTAAGTACAACCAATTAAAGTTGGATCATGTGATTATCTGTCATAACTTTAGCCTAATATTACACATGGTTACTATAGCTCTACCTATGACATGATTCTCATAGTACTTTCCATCCCTTTATAGGATGGATTCCCATGGTCATTGTCACTTAAACCTCTTTTACCCATCATCAACCTTCTTATGCTCCAGGCTTGCCTTCACCAAGGTGAACTTTTTTAGCCTATTTAATTCATGTCAATAGCAAAAACAAAATCAATCAAAAAAATCACAAACAAGAAAAAATTCATATATTATATGGGTTATTCCAAGCATTTACAAACTACTCCCTTGAAGGATAGCTACCAAAACCAATCAAAATTGCTCAATGTCAGGTAGACTACTCTCTTGAAGGATAACTATCAAAAGCCTTAAACAAATCTCACAAACTTGGACCACTCCCTTGAAGGATGACTAAGTAAAACATTTATCAAAGCATAAAAACTTATAGGAAGATTCTCACATCGATCAACTTCCCAATCAACTGACCCATTATCAAACTCAAAAAAAGACAAAAATAATTTTGGAAGCTGTAATCAGCTTTCATAAGTAGACTTCCTGCATCGATCAATCTACACCTCATATGACATGGGCTTGTTTATATTGGCTCTTTGGTAACCTACATAAGAGGCATGCTAGTCTCACAAGAAGGTTCCATCATCATCCACCTTCCCTTTATACCCTCTATAAGCAAGGGATTTTTGAGCTTAATTGACACTGGGTGGTCAATATTTTTTTTTAATCAACTAACAAATGCTAATGTGAAGCATTCAAAGGGCTTATGTTTATAAGCCATTCCACCTGAAGTTTGTCTTAGTCTTTACAAATGAAGAAGCATCATTCCTTATTATTATTTCTCTCATACTTACTTGTTGATACATTCATTAATATGTTTATCTTTTGATTGTATTATATTTTCTCACGCTTAGTTT
Source organism: Torreya grandis (assembly GCA_037957365.1). Classification (NCBI taxonomy): domain Eukaryota; kingdom Viridiplantae; phylum Streptophyta; class Pinopsida; order Cupressales; family Taxaceae; genus Torreya; species Torreya grandis. The sequence continues at coordinate 1,688,396 of JARHVA010002090.1, read as the reverse complement.
CATTATCGAATTTACTCTTTATGTTTTAAGATTAATTTACCTTCATATAAACAAATGTAATCCATTAAAAACATTTAACTAGAAATGTGTTTTATTTAGTGATTGCCTTCTTACCTTGTTTGTTTAAGAGTTTTTAATAATAAGAACATTTTAATGAATTAACCACCTCATATATCAAACATCATCTAGTGATCAATCACATCAACTAACCATCTATCATATCTACCACAATTTAATTGTACATCCAAAATGGATGAGTCATTCACATATGTTATCCACCACATGTTTAGATATAGATAAGGAAGCGTAGACTCATTCACTTAAAGCATGAACATAATCATCATGAACATAATCATACCAAAATCATAACATCATAATTCTCATTAATTTTTTTCTGTTTCTTTTCCTTTGTTTAGTCACTATTTTGTTGTTGTTTTTCAACTATGTATGAGCTATTATTTGTTCATTTTTGTTCTATGATCCTTCTTCTTCAGGCATTCATGTCTTCTAGGTTTTATACCTTGACTAAATTTATTTTGTATGGGTATGTCCCCTTCAAAACCTACTTTTACCTTTTAATAAAAACATCATAACAATAGTCATCCATAACCATGATAATAATCACAAACATCATAGGGATGTCCAACTAAAACATAACATGCTAATCATCATCACATAAACAACATCCATCAAATATCAACATCATCATGAACATACATCATAAACATAGTCACCAATAAACCTTAACCACATCATAATCATCATATCATAAATAAAATCATCATGAACATAAATTAAACAACCACATCATCACATGCCTAGTTAGGTGAGTACACATAAACCATAAGCACATAATATCATAAACAACATCATCATGAGCATAAATTAAATAACCACATCATCACATGCCTAGATAGGTGAGTACACATAAACCATAACATCATAATCATCATAACATCACATCATCACATAAATAACATCACATCCATAACCATCAACACAAATAATAAACCATGATCACATCTATATCTCATGAACTCATAAATAATCATCATCATCATCATATATATATATATATAAAATAATGTACATGTATCTCAATAGAGATATACATCTTGCTACATTTGTTCATATACTAGTATCAAAATCATATAGTACATCAAAAATATAATGTCTCATAATAGTGTAAGACCCTAGAGCACCACTACCTCCTAGAGCTTGCCTATCCACCTGTAGATGTAACCCACTAACCTAGTGTCTCAATATTGGCCCCTATAGTGATATTTGATATGTACTCATCCCATATGGGCTCATCTAGAATACATGTGAAAAATAAAGCCTCATAATACCTTAGCTCCTTCACTATCACAACATATCTCACCATGGAGATTTTTCCTAGTGGTCATGCAGGTGTTGGTACTCACCCTCCTACTTGCCTAAGAGAATTCCTCTCCTATGTAACAATAACTAGCTAAGCCCTAGCTTGATCCCTCTCTCTAGTAAGAGTGGCCACCTGGCCCTATACTGCATCCCTCTCCTAGGTTACTGATGCAAAGGATGCATGTGTAACATCTAGTGCTGCCCATGCCTGTCCCTCTTAGTAATCAATGCCTATCTATTTGGGGCATCCTCATCTCTCTGATCAGTACCCCCATCTCTACCTTCACATGCATGTCTTACTAGCCACTATCACCTCTAAAAATTATTGCATTTTAATGTGTTTGGAACCATGTAGGATACTCATCAATAACACTTGCATCATCAATATCAACCCTCATTGGTAGCTCCTCATGATTAATAAATATGTTCTCTGGCTTTGATGTAGGTAATGGGATCTCTGGATCCTCCCTCTGATATCTCCAAAAACTCACCTGTAATATCCTAGATGAGTCTGAACTACCTCCTCACATTGTCAAAAGTGATAAGCTCAACCTCATGGTCTTGCCTCCCAAAAATCCACCTGTAGCTCTATAATGATAGAGTATGTTTGGCATAGCTTACCCATGCTATAAATCTAACACATGGGCACCAAATGACCTCACCCTCCACAAGTGACTCTAATTGATCTCCATACCAATCTAGGTCTCAAGAACCTCCCCGTAGTCTGGTGAGCACCTAATCACCTCTCCATCACATATAACCAAACATGAAATCCATCTGAACAAAACCATGTCATGGTAGTCCCCCAAGTCTCAGTATCTTAATGTGTTTGTATGCCCAACAATGTAACATAAAACCAATTTTGATCCCGTATCTCTTGTGGGTGCAATATCCCCACAACTCCTAATAGATCTGAACTAATAATATAGGTGCCCATGTAAATACCATATGATTCAACCATATCAACATAAGCACCCCTAGTAAAAAGTATGAAAATCTCCCACTACTTGAATCTGATAGTGTGTAGCATGTAATAGCTATCATCATCATCATCATGAATAACCATCTCACATCCTTATCCCTATGGTACAATAGTGTGTAGTGAAAACCTCTAGAATGCCATCTTATAAGCATGAGGTCCTCTCTATATAGGTGATCCATCTACTCATCCCACTCATCATTGCTAATGTGGTGTATCAGCTCACCCCATATTGATAGTTACATTATCTAATGGATGCCCTTAGGGAGAATGGTGATCTCTCTTATCAATAGTAAGAATGTGTTAGTGGCAAGGTCCCATCTCTTGATGATTACCACTAACATAGTTGAATTCCAAGGTATGTGATGATAGTACCTCATGCCTCTTAAGCCCACCTTGGTCATATAATCCTAATCTTGATCCATCATGCCTTGATGTACCTTGTCTAGGATCTGGGGCACCTGATCATGCATTTATATCTGCTCCCTTGCATGCAAGGTTATGCTAATACCTTAGTTTGACTAGTTCATCAAACTTTGACTATGAATACTACCTACTACCCCTACCTCCTACATTAACCCATTTACCTAATCTAACCATACCTTACCTAACCCTACCTACTAGACAAATCATTCCTTCACCCTATCATCATTTAACTCATCTATCATCCTACCACTACCTTCACTAAACCCTTAGCCCCTTTTTTTTAACCACAACCTTAAACTATTTTTATACCACTAACTTACACAATCTTTAAATTTAACCAACCCTTACCCCATTTATTTATTCAAACAAATTTACCTTTTAACCCATTTATCAACCATCGATGGTTGAGTGTTGACCAATGATGATTCTTTTTAGAACCATCATTTATTAACTATCAACCACCAATGGTTAGGTGGTCAAATATTGATAGTCAACACATTGATCACTCGATGTTTGACTATCGACTAGTGATGGTCGATAGAGACCACCGATGGGTACTTTGTGGACAAGCCCTAATCTTAACCCCTTAATCCCTCTAAAAAACTCACCATAATACTACCCAAACTACCTCAAACCCCTCACCGAAAAAATAACCCTAGGCCAAGCCCACCCACATTCACCCAAACAATAACCACATTCACATAAATACACAACAACAAATTCAAATTCACTAACATTAACACATTTTATTGCACCTCTTACCTCATTCCATGAATGCCATCATGGAGGAGCCCTAGGAACTATCATTACTTGGCCCTGCTATCCCTTGTCCTTGTTACATCCTCATCTGGTCAAACTTCCAACTCAACCTTTAATTAATGCAACACTCACACACTCACCTAACTCTAATCACTCACTCAAGCCCAAACCATTGTTGTTTCTTCTCACTCAAAGTAACTTCAATCATCATGTGTTTTTAAATGAGGAAATATAAGCCTCATTTGACTTTTAACCTCGCCCTTTTTAGGGTTGACATTCGACCATCGATGGTCATTAGGAGACCACTGACGGTCAACATCCTAACATTTTTTTCCATCACAACTAAAATTTTTACATAACAACCAACTTACACCAACCTCATTACCTACACCATAACATTGGAGTACCTCATTCTCTACCAATCAATCCAATAACCACTAACCTCAATATTGGTCATTTTGGCCCCACTTTCACATGTTTTGTGATGACCTTGCCTTGGTAATTGTGACCACTATGACTACATTACCATACTAAACAAATTTAATTGACACTACTTTTGCACACCGACCTAATTATGTCTTCATGGGAGTACTTCCTACCTTGGATACCTATGAATACATTGACCTTGCCTAGAATACTTGTGTTTATGAGTACAACATAATTACCACACCTAATTGTGGTCTCTTGGTCTACTTGTCCCTTTTCCTTCTTATGTTGACCTTATATTTACCCAACTAACTCAACTATGGTAGTCTAGTCTATGCGTGATCTATGCTAGTATACTTAGTCACATTTTGTGTGCATATTTGTGCCTTGATACCTAATCTAACCAATGTTATCACCCATTTAACCACTTGTCAAACCCATACTTGATTCTATTTTACTTCATCAATTCTTGGTTTAAGGGGGAACACCTCCTTCCATACTTGGGGTAGTCAAATCTTCGACCCACCACCCATTTTTTGTTTTGTAGCTTGATGATACACACTACATAATAAAAAAGGGCAAAATATAAACACTAGTATTCCATGCACTATGGTTCTACATGTCACACAGACCCTTGGATCACCCTTGGACCCCCTTGGGACCATTTCACAACCTTTAAATTACCAAACCTAATCAAAATGACTAACCCTAAGCATTTTACCTTTGCCCTTTTGATCATCGATGGTTGACCCCTAACCAATAATGATTAGCCTTGACCGCTACTGATTAACCTTTAATAGTCTCAAGGGTTAACTATCACTCAACTATATATTTCTTTTTTATTTTTAGTTGTTTGATCCATGTGCATAATCAATGCATGTTAAGGCTAAAAATAGACAACTTATTGAGCCTATTATTTAACCTCTTGTTTCACCACTCTCTTTTTCCTATATAAAGATAAGAGTAGGAGGTGAAAGAGAGAGAGAAAATTGATCATCAAAGTCTTGGGCATTAGAATTTCTTGTGCAAGTATTCCTCTTCTTTCTAGTGACCAAGATAGAGATCAAAAGTGTTGTTTCTCACCAATCAACAACCCAGGCATCGTCACTCTATCAAAATTAATTCAAAATCTATAAATTTTTTTAACCACTCACCTAAGTGTCTTATAGACCAACAACAAAGCTAATTATCTATTTTTAGTAATTAGTTTATTTATTTCTCTCCAACCTTTCCAACCAAACTTATTTTTACCTAAGCCAAATCTGATAGTAACCATTGACGGTCTGCCCCTAACCATCGATAGTTTACCCCTAACCATCGATGGTATCCTAACAATCAATGGTCACCCAACTACTAATGGTCATCTAATCATCGATGGTCTTACCTAACTATAGACAGTCACTGTGTGTCAATTTCTAATAGTAAACTAATTTTACCTATCAGACCCTAACCAAATCCCACTTTTTAACTTTTTACCTGATCACAAAACATCACCCTATTTTTTGAAGAACATCTAATTTATTTAGCATTAATATCTAATCATTTATTTCTATAATTAGTCAAATTCATCTCTTTTCAATCTCTTCTTATAATTAGTTTTAGTATCGTCTATTATTTATGCAAGTAATTTATCTTTTGTTTTTAGAACTTAACTATTTGAAAGTGTGGATTGATAGCCTCCAAAGAAGATATGTACTTCTTAGATCTAGATTGTTAGGCAATCCACCCACCTACCTAATTAATCAATAATTTTCTTAGTGTTTTCTTATATGCAGGTCATCCTCCCAAGACAAAGATGAGTATCTACAACCATTTAGATCATGGATCAAAAACCAAATCTAAGTTCTACTGACCTCACCCTTCTTTCATTTTTTACATCTTTCTCCTTAGAAACAGAGAAAAATTTACGTGAAACAGGGTTCTTGAGGTTAACTTGACTTTGTGAACCCATAAACCATTTTTGGTAAGGTATAAAGACCTAAGGTGAAGAAATAGGGTTTGATCTACATAAAATCTTATAGAGCATGTACACATGAATCAAATACATCAATAAAAAGGTGAAAAAAACCATGAAAGTTCTAGGTGGTTGTTTGGAAATACAATGAATATTTTTAAGTATATAGTAACATTGGAACATTGACAGTTACATAAATGCAAGTGTCTAGATCTCGACACAAGTGTCTAGGCCTCTAAAAATAATATTTATAGAATCTAATGATGGGATCCTAAACATTAGTCTATATGTTCCTACTCTTGCACATCTCATATTTGCATGTCTTTATATCTAATTAATCAAATTATTATTTCACATTGTAGTTATATATTTAGTATATTTATAGATTTAACATATTGTAATATCTGAATAAGTTAAATGGCCTATTGTAGATTATTTTTATTCATCCATTTGATTATGCTATTATACCCCCTTAACCTTATCCCCCATATTTCAATTTAGGGTTAAATAATTGGGTTAAGTTGGACCATCTCCTCATTAGCCACCTAAAGAGTATTTCAATCCATAATATAAGATGGATTAGAAATATATTTCCTTGGTAATGCTACATGAAATACATCATGAATTATAGAGAGATAATAGGAAGAGTTAGAGGGTAAGCTACAAAATTGATCTTTTACTCTATGTGCAAGGCTCTAACAAAGTAGTGGACTAATTTGGATGATTTTCCAAACTTAATGGAACTTTTATGAGGTCTTATCCTCAAGAAAAAATTATCATAACTTTCAAATTCTCTTGGTGACCTATTTAGATCAACATAGATTTTCTACTTATATGAGGTAGCCTTAATCCTTTGAAAAATCAAAGCCATTTATTCATCATATTCTTTTAAATTTTCCAGTCCTAAAAATCCTTGATTTTATAGACCATCCTAGTCAATGAGAGTTGTGCACTTGCTCCCATACAAGGATTCAAAAGGTGTCTTTTTGATAACATCATAAAAAGTATTATTGTATGCAAACTCAACCAAATATAAGTAATCCTCCTATTTAGATTATTGATCCATTACATACATTATAAAAAAGTCTTCCAATACTTAGTTCATCCTTTCAATTTATCCATCCATTTTCAAATGATATGCTGAATGGAAATTTAGTTTGGAACTAAAAGCAAACATTAAAGTTTGTTAAAATCTAAAAGTGAGCAACTTATCCCTATCTGAGATAATCACTTCAGGAACACTATGACGGCAAACAATCTCCTTTGAATATTTATTGGCAAGAATAAGAGCATCATTAGTAATATTAATCATGATAAAATGAGCAACGTTGGTTAGTTTATCAATCATAATCAGAATAACATCATGTTTACTTTGAAGCTTAGTTACTCCCAAGATGAAATCCATTGAAATTACTTATTTCATCACTTTTTCTCTTAGATTACTAGAATTAGGAACATATATCTACCTTGGTGACTCAAAATCTCATTTCAGTCTAAAGAGAAATCAGTAACAACCTTTAATATTATTTCAACAATCAATTCAACACATATTTTTCTATGTTTAAGGTCTGTCAACTACTGATTTAAAACAAAATTTCTAAAATTTGACCTTATAACAAAAATTGTAGAAAGTTAGGTCATTTTGCTAAGAGAATCAACTCTATTTTCCTTGTTTTTCACATATGCAACATCATTATCAAAATTATCAAGAAATCCCAACCATCTACATTGACTTGCATTTAGCTCATCATGAGTAAATAAATGCACTAGGTTGTGATGCTTAGACTTAACCTAGAAATTATTTCCAAGCAAGAAATGATTACATCGCTTAAGTGCATACAGCTTAATTTCAAGGTCTAGATCATGATTTGGGTAATTTTTCTCACATATGTTTAGTTTCCTTCACTCATAAGTAACTACCTTACCATTTTGAGTCAGACAACACCAATACCCACCTTGCTTGGATCAGACCAAACCTCAAAATTTACATTTAGGTCTAAAATAACTAGAATAAGAGCTAAAGTAAATAAACATTTTAGTATTTGAAAATTTGATTCACATTGAGGGGTCTAATCAAACTTATTTCCTTTATTTTTCAAAAAAGTGATAAGTCTATCCACCCTTGAAAAGTCTTCCACAAACCTTTTGTAATAACCAACCATCCCTTTAAAACTAAACACTTCATGTATGTTCTTAGGAGCAAGCCACATAATAATTACTATAATTTTTGTAGGATCAGGTATGATAGCTTTTTTAGAAATCACATGACCTAAATAATGATTTTTTCCTTGGAAGAAGGAGCATTTATAAAATGTGCCATAAAACGTATGTTGTCTTAGCCATTGGATGAATAAACATAAGTGTTTTTATGTTCCACTTCATTCTTAGAATAAATTAAAATATCATTATAAAAAACCAACATGAATTGATTTAATAAATCATGAAACATGTTGTTCATTAAATATAAAGACAATAGGTGCATTGGTTAGGCTAAAAGACATAGCAATGAACTCATAGTGTTCATACCTTATCCTAAAAGATGTTTTATGAATGTATTCATCTTTGATGCAAATTTGGTGATATCTTAATTGAAAATCTATTTTATAAAACATAATTTCACCCTTCATTTGATCAAATAAATCATTTATTCTAGGAATAGGGTATTTATTCTTGATAATGAATTTGTTTAGCATGTGATAATCAATGCAAAGTATCAAAGTGCCATCCTTCTTCTTGATGAATATTATGGGGTCTCCCCAAGGTGACACACTAGGCCTAATTAGTCTATTTTCCACCATATCTTATAATTGTACCTTAATGATGCAAGAACATCAAGGCAAGAAGTTATCAATTTTGTATTTTGGTCTTAAAGAGTCAAATCAGTTAGGTTTGGAGTGTTAGTGTGTGTCAAGAGACATTTTCAAGGTATATTCATGTATATGAAGTCATGTAGAACCCGTATGAGTCATAATATGATTTTTGAAGGTGTTTGGAGTTTTCCCTCTAAAACTAAAAATTTGAAAATTCCAATATTCAAAATGAGTCTAGAAGGGTAAAGTGCATGCAAGGAGTGAATAGATGAGTAATATAGAGTCAATAATTATAATGAGGTCATTGAAAATGTGTTATAAGGGACATAATTCAAAAAAATTATATTAGAGATCATAATCTAGTCTTGACATCATAGGTCCACATTGAAGTTGGTATGTGAGGAAGTTTTATATTGTAACTAATCAAGAAACCAACATTAAAGTTAGTTATATAGGCAATTATATGAAATTATTGAAAGAGAGATAATGAGAGAGAATTCTCTCCAAGAAAAAGGAGGAATATTGGAGAAGGAGAGAATATACAAACCTCTCACAGAGAATCTCTAGTTCATGAAAGGACTGCTATGTAATAGTGAATGATATTATGAATAAAGAAATGTATGTTGATGTGCATTTCCATTCAATGAGTGAGGTTGAATCAGGTTATTATTGTATTAGACAAGTCCTTGATTCATAAACATGTTGATTCTTGTATGAATTTGTAGGAGATTGATTGATTGGTGACAACAAACAAGGAATGGTTGTAGGTCACATCCTTAAAAGGAAGAGATTGAATCTTTCTCTATAGACTGGTAAGAGGAAAATAATTATGCCATGTCTTTTGTGTATGTTTAGAATTTCACAGACTCTATAGGTGTGAAACCCTAGGAAAATGAAAGAACTAAAAAAAATATATCATTAAATCCATAAGGCCTGAGGACTACTGTCACAATCAAAAGGTGGAAGTAAATGCTTGGGTTTAAGACTTTGATCATTAATATGTTGAGAAATGGCTGGTTAAGGAAGGTGTTGATTACTTAGGATTGTTTGAATAAATAAATGAGGAAGGGAACCCAATACGTAGGCTTGAGAAAGTGGTAAGTCCTTTGCCAACTGTCATACCCCTATTTCTTAATCAAAGACCCTATTTTGGTAAGATCAAATGCTAGGTAGATGCAAAGATAGTCAAGGAGTGAAAGATAATGGATGATTTGTTGAGTAGTGAAATTTTTTAAAGGTGTATGAGTGTCAAATAGAAACTTTTGATATATATTGATAACCTAAAGATAATTTATAATTGTCTGAGCTAACACACAGACCCGTGTTTTGTATAAATGTTATGTCATAGGCACAGTCAAGCCAGTAAAGAGAATGTTAGTTTTTAGAAATTAAATGCATATAGACTTTGAAAATAGGATTTATTATGTTGTGTGATTTAATATAATTCTCATCAAATAATAGTTGAGTCTTGAAACTTTAAGGAGAGTGAATGGAGCCTTTAACATTGTCACAACTCTATATGAGGCACTAGGAGCCTGAAGGTTGTGATGAGATAACATTAACACTTGATAATAAGTGGAATTAAGAGTTATTATATAGTGAATTGAGGATAATATATACCTAATCAATATCTCAGAACTCTGTGAGGTGAAACAAAATTAAATACATTGCATTTGATATCCATTTTATCCTGTACAATCATCTAACGAGCCTATAATTCTGTATTTAAGCATATTATGAACAAGTAAGAGTTAATAAAAGGTTTAAGAATATTGGAAAGGTTTATATAAGTGAAAATAGTCCTAATAAATTTTATTTGAGCCTTTGAATCAACTTACAACTTAAGTTATGTAATTTTATAGGCTCTCGACTTGTGTAGGAAGGAAGAAACCCTAACTAGGGTTTAGGATATTTTGAGAGATTTTACCATAAAAAAGGTAAAATTTTGGATTATGTATCTCTTAGACATGATTTAAGTGATGTAATTGGTTTGGGGGTGAAATACGGCCATACCATATGGATTTGACCATAGAGGGTTTGTAATAGGCCTAATTAGGCCTAGTTTAGAGGTCTTTATCAAAGGAAATGATAACCAAAAGAAGAGTAACGCATTATAAATTTATGAGGAGTTGAATATAGATAAGAAAAGTACAAAAATGTTATTATACCTTTAACATTATTAAGAGAGATTTGAACACATATTCAGATTTCAAGATAACATAGAGTTTACCATTTTAATCCTCATAGAATGCAATAAATTATCTCCTTAGATGAAAAGTTATTTATAAATTAAATTTATTATTATTCACTTTAACCAAGTTCATACATAAAACATATAGAAATCTAAACACAAAGTTTTAGATTATTTAAACTTTCTTGTACAATAGTTTTAATTACTTTACAAAAATTACCATCCCTTTGGTATGAGGCCTTCACCCATACTTATAATATTTTAGATATAAATAATAATTAGGAGACAACTCTTTGAATTCCCCATGTGCTACGCTAAATTCTAAAAACCATTGAGAGATATTTTCCTTAAATTTATACTATATGGCATGCAACAGTTGATGACATGTAGCACTTCTTAGTTATATTGTTTGGATCAAATATAAATTCCTTAAATGTTGTGCACAACTCACTTAAGTAATATGTTTTTTACAAAATGACTTCAAGTAATGACGTCTAGCTAAGTTACTTGAGTCTTACATTTAAAAAAGTAACTTACTTTTAAAAGTATCTTCTTTAAGTGGCATTACTCACAAAGCAATTAATTAAAACAAAATTAATTCAAATACATTTATAAATAATATAGTCCTAATAAATTTTATTTGAGCCTTTGAATCAACTTACAACTTAAGTTATGTAATTTTATAGGCTCTCAACTTGTGTAGGAAGGAAGAACCCTAACTAGGGGTTAGGATATTTTGAGAGATTTTACCATAAAAAAGGTAAAATTTTGGATTATTTATCTCTTAGACATGATTTAAGTGATGTAATTAGTTTGGGGGTGAAATAAGGCCGTACCATATGGATTTGACCATAGAGGGTTTGTAATAGGCCTAATTAGGCCTAGTTTAGAGGTCTTTATCAAAGGAAATGATAACCAGAAGAAGAGTAATGCCTTATAAATTTATGAGGAGTTGAATATAGATAAGAAAAGTACAAAAATGTTATTATACATTTGGGAAAGGTGACATATTGGTCAAACAAAGGATAAGGCTCAGAAAAAAGCTATTAACCTATAGAAGCCTTAGAGAATATATTGGGTGAAAAAAAGTGTTTAAGGATGAATGGATAGTTTTAAGGCATTTATTTAATGATAATTTATCACAAAAAATACACACAAGACAAAGATAAAACTTTTTAATCCTATATCAAGAATTAGCTCTTGAAACCTAAGGGGTGATTTCCTAATGAAGGCACAAAACAAGGTTGAGGAAGGAAAAATTTGAATGGGATAGATAATAAATGTAAATGTAATTAAGAGGATTAATTTTAAAAGAGATGACATGAATATTAAAGTAAATAGGGACATAATTTAAAAGACTCTTAAGCCTATATACATGAAAGTGAAGGATTGAGCTACACATGGAATTATAAAGACCAAATAAAATAAGATCAAGTAACCAGTTGGATTAGAAACCTGATAATTATGATTAATGAGACTTTTACCCATACCTATTCATCATTTGGTATAATATAAGGGAAAATGAAGCTTGGGTAATTTTTTTTTAAATCCTTTACAACTTGTTGATTTGAGATGAATGCATATGCTATGAGGTATACTTGAAATGACACTTGCACGGTATTGAGGGAGAAGATGATGTTGTAGGTATGATATGTTAAATTAAGAATAGAGGATGATAAGAGTGATAAAGAGAAGAGAAGATATACAACCCCAAAGCCCTTTGATAAGGACAAGAAGCTAGTCAAGGAAATACTAGAAAAGATAGAGAGAAAAAGAGAGCTTTAAAGCTCCAAGAGAGAAGAGAAAAAGTGAAGACTCCAAAAGAGAGTCAAGGAAGATAATAAGAGGTCATATATATAGGACACAAGAAGAGGAAATTCCCAATAGAGGTATAATAGGTAAGTTTGATAAACTTGCTAAGAATAAGGTCTAGATAGGCCAAGTAAACAAAGAGAAATGGAGAAGATCGATATAGAGAAAGAAGTGGAAGACATAAGAAGAGAATTAGGGAAAGGTATATAGATGATATAACTAATAATTAAGCTCATAAGAGAAAAATAAATCCAATGGACTGGATGGAATGTGATAATAAAGGTAAAGTGGCCACTAGAATCACTTGTGGGAAGAAGAAGGCACAAGAAAGGTGTATTGAAAGATGAGAAGAAGAAAGAGAAATCAGCCCAAAGAGGCATGAGAAGAGAGATGTTTCAAAGTGAGAAACAAGACAAATAGGTAGAGAAGATATTTATCATTGAGGAGAACAAGAAGAAGATAAAAGTGACAAGAAGAGCATATGAGGGTGAAGATAAGAGAAGATGGACAATGTCTATGCCAAAGAAATTAAAAGAGACTATGTGGTCTCTCATTTTATATGCTAACATTGTTTTTAAGTTTGTGTTTGCAGGTATGAAGAAGAATTTGGTGAAGGCCAAGCATGATGCCTTAAAGTTGGTGAAGAATGGGTCAATAACATCACCCATCAAGTGGTAAGAAGATGACAAAGAAAGAGAGTCTTTTGAATAATATAATATGTTAGAGATTGAGAGCATTCCACATATATAAGATGAAGGGAAAGAGTACTTTTATGAAGCATTGCCATGCATAGAAGCTGAAATAAAGAAGATGGTGCACAAAGAGGACATGGATATCACCCATGAAGACATGAAAGAATAGATAAGATTGCATCAGTTACCATTGGAGGAAAATAAATGCCTAAGTGTTGATTTTGATTGCACATGTGAAGAGGAAAAGGATGATATGTATGTTTAGAGGAAGAATGACAAGTTTCAAAACTCAATAAGAAAACAAGGGCATGGATATGTATTACCTAAGAGGCTAAAACAAATAGGTGATGAGAATAAGGAGATGAACTTCAAACAAGGTGTCAAACAAAGTAAAAGCATAAGTGGAAAACAAACACAAGCATGGAGACAAAACACAAAAGGTAAGGAACATAAAGTTGGCATGATAGATGACCAATGCATGAAGCATGAAAGAGGTGAAATGAGAATCAAGTAGCATCCCAAGAAGATACAAGATAGAAAGTGGGTGATAAAAATCAATAATAGAGTACAAGAGGATCAAGTGACAAGTGTACTCTATGCAAACATAAAGATTGAAAAAGATGGTAAGCCCACAAAATAAGCAAAAGTGATGGTGCAACCAAATCAAGACAAGGAAGTGAAGGTGCATCCATATGAGTGCATAGAAGATAAGTGTCTACAAGATGTATTTTCAAATGTTGTATATGATGATATTTTTGAATTTGATTTCAATGATGAAGACAATTTGTATATGGAAACAATGGCATTGATGAAGGAGTGTGTAGTAAAGCAAGAAGAGAGTGAAGCACCTCAAAGAGTGATTGAAAAACAAGATATAGAGCATGCATGAGTTGATATTAATCTCAAAAATGAATGAGTCCAAGGAGAAAATAAAGAACAAGCTTCCAAAGACAATGAAGAATAATGTAGACCAAAGTTTGATGAGGAATATGAAGAGATTGATGCACAAAACTTGAAAGAAGAAATAAGAATGTTAGATGACATGTTCAGTCCATTCAAGGGGATGAAATAAGGTGACTTAAAATAGGTAAATGTCAAATATAAACTCAAATAAACACCAAGAGAGGAGTAACAAAGAGAATCATAAGAAGTTGTGCAAACAAGGCTACAAGCAAGTAGGCAAATGGAGTATGAAAAAGTGAACAAGGTGAGTTATTCATTTGGGCAAGCTAATGTTGAGTTTAAAATTGATAAGCATGAATATGTAAGATTAAATATTTTTAAAATAATAATGTACTATGATGAGGATTAAAGGGACAAGAAATTACTCTTGTATAGTGAGTAAGATGAGAGGAAAAAACATCAAAATGTGAATAAGTTTGAAGAAGAGGTAGAAAAAGAAAGTATTATGAAGCAAATGATAGAGGTTGACATGCATGAGAGGCCATTAGAGCCCAAGTAAGAATATGATATAAATGTTAAGGAGAAAACATTACTCATGAGGCAAGAATCAAGTGAGATTTATGAGAAAACAAGCCATGAAGCAAGCATGAGGAATATAAATGCAAACAAGTTGATTGCAAAAAAGTATGAGAAGACTCAAGATGACTTGGAAAATATGAAATATAAAACAAGTAAGGATCTACAATAGTTGGAATACTTCATAGAGGAAAAAGATGCATGGATAAGAAGGCTAGACAAAGCGAAGAGGAGGAAAAGCAAGAATTTGGCAAGGAAAAAGGAACTAGACAAGATGAAAAACAATCAAGCAAGTATGAATGAGCTTCAAAAGATGAATTGGAAGGTAAGAAATAAATATGGTGGCACAAGATTTCTTCCTCCTGGGGAGTATGATGTAGAAGCATCAAGGAAAGAAGTTGTCAATTTTGTATTTTGGTCTTAAAGAGTCAAATTAGTCAAGTTTGGAGTGTTAGTGTGTGTCAAGAGACCTTTTAAAGGTACATTCATGTATATGAAGTCATGTGTAATCCATAGGAGTCATAAGATGAGTTTTGAAGGTGTTTGGAGTTTTCCCTCCAAAACCAAGAATTTAAAAATTCAAATATACAAAATGAGTCTAGAAGGGTCAAGTGAATGCAAGGAGTTAATATATGAGTAATATAGAGTCAATAAGTATAATCAGGTCATTGAAAAAGGTGTCAAAATGGACATAAGTCCAAAACAATATATTAGAGATCATAATCTAGTCTTGACATCATAAGTCCATGTTGAAGTTGGTATGTGAGGAAGTTTTGTATTGTAACTAATCAAGAAACTAACATTGAATTTATTTATATATGTAGTTGTACAACATTATTGAAAGAGATATAAGGGGATAGACTAATCTCTAGAAAGAAGGAGAAAGATCAGAGGAGGAGATAATATACAAACCTCTCACAAAGAATCTCTAGTCCATAAAAGAACTGTTATGTACTAGTGAATGTTATTATGAATAAAGAAATGTGTGTTGATGTGGTTTCCATTCAATGAGTGTGGTTGAATCAAGTTATTATTGTCTTAGATAAGTCCTTGATTCATAAACATGTTGATTCCTGTATGAAGTTGTAGGAGATTGAATGATTGGTGATAACAAACAAGGAATGGTTGTAGGTCACAACGTTAAAAGGAAGATATTAAATAGCTCATTGAATCCATAAGGCCTAAGGACTACTGTCACAGTCTAAAGGTGGAATTAAATGCTTAGGTTTAAGACTTTGATCATCAATATGTTGAGAAATGGCTGGTTAAGGAAGGTTTTGATTACTTAGGATTGTTGGAATAAATAAATGAGGAAGGTAACACAATACACAGGCTTGAGAAAGTGGTAAGTCCTTTGCCAACTGTCATACCCCTATTTCTTAATCAAAGACCCTATTTTGGTAAGACCAAATGCTAGGTAGATGTAAATTCAGTCAAGGAGTGGAAGGTAATGGATGGTTTATTGAGAAATGAAAAGTATGAAAGGTGTATGAGTGTCCAAGAGAAACCTTTGATATATATTGATAACCTAAAGATAAGATATAGCTATCTAAGTTAACACACTGACCCCTATTATGTTATGTTATAGGCACAATCAATCCAGTACGAAGAATGCTAGTTTTGAGAAAGGGAATGCATATAGACTTTACAAAAAGGAATAATTATGTTTTGTGATTGAATATAATTCTCATTAAATAATAGTTGAGTCTTGGAACTTCAAGGAGAGTGAGCAGAGCCTTTAACCCTATCATAACTCTATATGAGGCATTAGGAACCTAAGGGTTGTGATGAGATAACATTAACACTTGATAAGAAGTGGAATTTAGAGTTATTTTAGAGATAATGGATGATCATACAAACCTAATAAAGATCTAATAACTCTGTGAGGTGAAACATAATTAAATACATTACATTTGATATCCATTCTGTCCTGCACAATCATCTAATGAGCCCAAAATTTTATATTTGAGCATATTGTGAAAAAGTAAGAGTTAATCCAAGGTTGAATCCTATTGGAAAGGTTTATATAAGTAAAAAAATCTTAATAAAGTTTATTTGAGCCTTTGAATCAACTTAGAACTCAAGTAATGCAATTTTATAGGCTCTCGACCTGTGTAAGAAGGGAGAAACCCTAGAACTAGGGTTTAGGAGATTTTTAGATATTTAAACATCAAAAAAGGTAAAATTTTTGGAGTATTTATTTATTATACATAATTTAAGGTATGCAAGTGTTTTAGGGGTGAAATAAGGGCGTACAGTACGCATTTGACCATAGAGGGTTTGTAATAGGCTAATTAGGCTTAGTTTAGAGGTCTTTATCAAAGGAAATGATATCCAAAATAAGAGTAATGACTTGTAACTTTATGAGGAGTTAAATAGAGATAAGGAAAGTCCCAAAATGTTATAATACCTTTGGTAAAGGTGATATATTGGTCAAATAAAGGATAATGCTTAGAAAAAGGCTACTAGCCTATAGAAGCCTTGGAGAATATATTGGGTGAAAAGAAATGTTTAAGGATGAATGGACAGTTGGAAGGGGTTCTTAAGTGTTAATTTATCACCAAAAATCCATAGAAGATAAAGATAGAAATTTTCATTCCTATATCAAGAATTGGCTCTTGAAACCTATGGGGTGATTGCCTAGTGAAGGCTCAAAGCAAGGTTGAATAAGGAAAGAGTTGAATGTGATAGATAATAAATGTTAATGTCACTAAGAGGATTAATGTTAAAAGAGATGCCATGGAGATTAAAGGAAATAAAGACTTATGTTAAAATATTCCTAAGCCTATATACAAAAAAGTGAAGGATTAAGCTAGACATGGAATTTTTAAGACCAAATAAAATAAGATCAAGTAACCAATTGGAATGAAAACCAATTATAGATGCTTAAGGAGACTTCTCCCCATGCATCTACATCACTTAAGTTCACATATATATACCATATTCATATTATATGGATCATTGGATGTAGGGACAGATCCTAATACTATAATTATGGAAAATTTAAATTCTATTTTAGGAGGCAACCTTGGAAATTCTTTGGGGAATATGTCCTTGAATTCTCTCAAGACTAGATAGTATTACAGATTAGGTTCCTTTCCCTTAGGAATTTCATATATACATAAGGAATAGAGTTTACATCCTTTATGAATTGCCCTTTTCAGCTGCAAGTTTGAAATAATTCCTTTTATTGAGGGCTTTTGTATGCCTTGGATTTATACTAGGTTGTTAGCTTCATCAAGGAATTGTATTCCTTTGTTGAGACAATAAATCTTTTCTTAATGTTGTTGCATCTAGTCCATCCTTATAATCAGATCATAATATCCTAAGAGTGATAAAAATATATATATATTTTGGTTTTAAAAATCCCAATATTGAGTTTAGCTTATTCTAAGCACTCCAAAATAGCCATATTTTTCCTTTATCAAACTCTACTTCTCATTTTCTCTAAGCCTAGAAGGTTTAGTTTTTCATCTAAAATATAATTCAAGTGAGATGAAACTATCTATAACACCATAATCAATTAAAATAGTTAATGTAAAACTAGATATTATACCTCTAGTCTCAATTGGTGTAGACTATAGGTTTGCATTTTTATTATTTGTAATAACATACACTTAATGATTTGTTGGTTGATTACCTCAAAACTGAGGATAATTATTATCACCACATTCCAAAATTTTTACCATAGCATATGGTGGTAAAGGCAAAATATTTTCTCCTATGGTGGGGCCATAAAATCTACCTATTGATTTTAGTTCCCATTATTCTAAAATTTTCCAAAACTGTCATTATTCTTCACCAAAATCTTTTTATGATCAATTTTATTGACATTATTAGTTACAAGTTGGATTAAGGATTTAAACTTAGGTTGTAACCTATTGTTATGATATTCTTATCTTTCATTTTAGTGAGACTTTTCTTTTTCTTCTACACAATGTACAAATTCAATGGAAAAAACTAGGGGCTGTGGGTTAGTCATGTTTACATCATGCATTGACACCTCATGCAAACCTAATTTAAGCTTAGTTAGCTTAGTTTATTCATCATGCATGTAATTTATATAATCTAGGAGGTTGAGAAACTTATTCTCATACTCCTAGACAATCATGATTCATTGCTTCAATAGTTAGAACTCTATAATCTTTTTTTCTTTGAAGTTCCCACTAAAATATCATTTTTTCAACTACCTTTCAAAATTCTCCCAAGAAAGATCCATGGGATCATAATTATTAAGAGAAATTAAATGATTCCACTACAAGTCACCTACCAAGTATTAGACTCCAATGTGAGCCTTGATGTTAGTTCTAATACTATGCAGAGTGAAGTGCTTCTCCAAGTTCACTAACCAATATTATGCAACTTCCCTAGATTACCCACCAATTTGTATAGGTGGTGGGATTTTCTTAAGCTCCTTATGATAAGATCCACAACATCAAGATACTTTGGGTTTGTTTAACCCTAAGTTTAGATTATATGGGGATAGGGTTAATAATATAAAGAAGCTTAAGCACAAGGATGATAAACAAATCTATAGCAGGCCAATTAATTACAATCTCATATAAATAAATATTTTGAATTAAAATACTATATGTTAAATATAAAAATTCTCAAGTTTGAAAGATGTTCAATTGAGTGAAATACTAAAGAGAAATGATACTTAGCTAGATTTACTATGTGCATGTAGATCTAGGATGGACACAAGCAAGAATGCATAGGATCAATATTTTGGATCAGTTATCAAATTATGAAAATTGTAGTTATGTGGCCACGAACACTACCATAAAATCTAGACACTACCATTGTTATTATATAGCTATGATGTATGTGTCTTATACAATATAATGATTGGATCTTAATGTGATCAAATTCATTGTTATGGTTTTCATGTCACCTTGATGTTGATGTATTCAGGTCTGGGATACAAGTTGTCACTCTTCTCTTATTGATCAAAACCCTATCTCTTCACCCTTCTTCACCCTTAGAATGAGTTGCCAAAACTGGGTTAGTGGGATCATGGTGTTGATCTGACCTTAAATACCCCTCTGTAAATTAATGTTTCTTACATAATCACTACTTCAAAGAGGGCCTCAGATTGATGTAGTTATCCCCTATATGTGGGAAAGTGTGTGCACAAGGGTGAAATATACTATATGTGGATGCATGCAATGATCCTATTTTTAACTTGGGAAATATAACTCATGGACTACTCTTTGAATAATTTAGACCTTTTGTACGATTTATCATATGATTGATAAAGAATTAGGGACTAAAAGGGTAGAATAACTTAGTTGTGTGAATGATTGAGTGAACCTTGGTGGGTTCTTACTTATTATTTTATAGATGAGGAATGAGAAATATTACACTTGTATTTATACCACACCTTTTAACAATATGTCATGATAGGTTTAAATAATAAAAATAGGTCATCCCATTGATTTTGAATACTTTTTAAATTAGATGATTTTCGATGATTGGACAATAGATAATGATATGGACACTACCTTAGTTGGTAGTCTCCCTTTGTGGATGGTAGTGTGAAGAAGGTTAGAAAACATGTATGAGTCTAAAACTAGAAGTGAAGTATGTTTATCAAATTTTAATATTTTTTATAGTACATGAGACCTTCAATGAGATGGTTAATGTGAGACTTTAGAGAGCAGGATGGTCTAGAACTGAAGGGTAGAGCCTTGATATGTATTTTCCAAGTATATAAGACATATAATATAAATATTCAGATTTAGGATCTTCATTTTCCCCTATTTAATATAGTAATACATAAGGATTAAATTACTAGATTAAAGGGAAAAAATGTGTAGTTAGGTGTGTACAACACACCTTACCTTTGCTTGAGGCCACTCCAAATGATTTATTGGTGTATGATTATTTAACCCTAAATTTAGATGTGGATCCTACTTAATTAAATAGGGTTAAGAATATAGAAATTATAATGCACAAGGGTGATAATCATATATACAAAAAGCTAATTAAATTTTAAACTCATATATAATGTATGTTTAATTAATTAAACTAGGATAGGCTTAAAATATATAGTACAACTATGTTAGATATGGAAATGATAGATAAATAATGTACTTAGTTGGTTATCATGATAACACATTTATGGATATAGAATATGTAGGAAGTAGACTGAAAGAGGATTATAGAATAATCATCAATATTTATATTGAGTGCCTCTAGATCTATAGACACTATCGTCAGCTTTGGATGTTAACATCGATGTTACTATTTGAACCAGATGTGTGTGTTTTATACAAAATACCTGGTAGAAAAGGATGCGACCACCTAAATGCTTTTGGGTTTTGTCTTCACCTTCACTCTAGTGCATTTAGATCTAAGTTATGGACTATCATTCCTTATGAAATTACAAAACCTTAGTTCTTCATATTCATAGTGACATTTGTAAAAATGGGTTAGTGGGTTCATGGTGTTGAGCTAAGCCCATAGACCACTATATCAATTGGTGTTACATACATAACCAATACTACAAAGAGGGCCTCATATTGATGTATTTCTCCCCTATGTGTTGGATTATGTGTGAATCATGCAATATGTGGAAATCATTTACAATAGTGACCTAGTTTGTAACTTGGAAAATCAGGATTTTATGTTACTCTAATACTTAAACCCTATATATATATATATTATTCTTATGATTGATATGAGAACAAGAGAAAATTTAAAAGCTTTGATTTATTAAGTGCTTGATTGAATGCTTTTGATAAGTTACCTTGATTTGTGCTAGGTGAGGAATTAATGAGGAGTCATTGTGAATATATACCACTCCTATTAGGAAATGTCTCACATTAAAGAACTTAGGTTGACCATAAGGATATGTTTCATTTAAAAACTAGATGATTTTAAGGCACTAGACACCTATGTCAAGTTAGCACACTAGTGTTGACACAAGGGTATGGGACTAAGGCTTGTGTCATGGCAGTTAGAAAATACATACATGATTAGAACTTGTAGGGGTATAAGATAAGTATATTTTAAGCATTTTGGGCAAGATATAAAGTCTATTTAATCAACAAAAAACTCGTTAGATGAAGAGATAGGCCAAGGGGCACAAAATAGAGTAGATGCAAGACTTTTGAAAGTGGGAAAGGTACACAATTAAGAGGAATAACCAAGGTTTGGGTTTTCCAAGTGTACAAGATTGAGGTGATATATAATTCATAAATATCATCTACATTTCCCCATTTAATCTAGTAATGAAATTGTTAATTTAAAAGAGAATAAATGCATACTTGGGTGTGTATAACACACCTTAATTTTTCATGATCCCAATTTGAGTACTTTGCTAAATGACTGACCTATAACCTAGAGCATGTTATAGTATATAATCAGTGAATATAATATGAAATTGAAAGCATTCAGAAGATTAAAACTGAATGAGCAAGGTTTAGGAGTATACCCATGTATCGATGAAAATACCTTTCGTATTGTCAACTTAATTTGAAAGATGTATCATTATGAATCACTAAAACTGAGATTAGGAATAGACACACACACACACACACACACACACACACATACACACACACAGATATATATATATATATATATATATATATATATATATATATATGTATGTATGTATGTATGTATGTGTGTATGTATATGTATGTATGTATGTATACACACACACACACACATGTATGTATGTATGTATGTATGTAAATTGCATATACCTAAGGAGATAGAGAGCTTTGAAGGCACATGCTCCCAACCTTGGATAAAAGGTGAGTTTCGACTTAGCAATTAAGATTGGCTCAACCATGAAACCCAATCATACTTATAACCTAGTGAGCATGAGTGAACAAAGTCAACCCATACAATATTATTTTGTGAGTTTGGATGATGTAATCAAGTCAAACCTATAAAATTGGAAAATTTAAGTGATTTAATCACATCAACCATACCAAAAGTGAACCAACTACTACATTAGATTAGTTTAATATAGTATGTAACAGTCTGATTTGTTGGGTGATGATAGTCTATAGAAGAGTTTTGAAATTTGAAACTAATTTGGATTTTGCATTATTAAGCACACATTAAATAGCATATTCACCTTAGATACATATCATGTTGAAACTGTGTATAGCAATTGTACAAATGTATAGAATTTTTTCACAAATGTGTATCTAAATCATATAACTATGTGCTTTGGCCAATTTGGAAATTTTCACAAGTGTGGGTAACATGTTACCATATCATGCCCCAAATATATATGAAAAAATCTAAAAAATAATATAAGTACTGATCTAGAGGACATGTTTCTAAAACATTCCCCCACTAAATGTAGGTGTAACAAAAATTGAATGTGTGGATAACATGCTTCCAAAGCATGCCCCATTGAATTTTAAAATTGTGACAAATGTGGAGAACATGCCTCTATTACATGCCCCTACTGATATGCCCCCCATTTAGGTGAGGTAAGAATAGAAACCAGTAGTTACCTCACCTCAAAAACATAAGATAACTAAATAATCTTTGAATGGAACTATATAGCATATAGAAGAACATGTCTAGGTAAATGCATCATTGAAGTGCATAGAACAATGTGATCGTGTGAAGGCCTAATATGCATTATAAATATCATGGATACATATATATAGCAATATGACAAGCTCAACAAGCAAATAAGCACACACACAATATCACAAAAAATCAAGTCAAATATAATGGTCCTAGGTGACTGTAAACAAGGGGCATGTTTAAATTCCACATAATTGAAGAGACATGTCTTAGTCAAATGTCCACAAATCAAGAATGACATTCAAATTTCCAAACAACAAATAATGACATTTAAATGTCAAAGAAATCACACATAGGCATGGAGGCCACAAATAAAGGAGCATATTCAAATGCTCGAACAAGCAAGATAATAGCAAGGCAAAACACTCAAGGAAGTGCATAAAGTAAAACATAAGAAACCAATATAAACATATAATAGTAGCCCATGGATCAAATGTGTTAGCAAAAAATGTCAAGTGCATATCATATCAAGTACCATGTGTAAGATATAATCATGGATAAAGGCATGTGTAAATACGTAAGAGATCAAACATGATAATGAAGATACCATCAAATGATATAACCTATGTGTATCAAGATCAAAGAAGTAGATGACCCCAATATACACATGACATGAGTAGAGTGAAGGCCCAAAGTCCAAGATAGGAATAGATCATGTATTTATGTATGCCTACATTACACTCACATAGAATCATGAAGCACATATGTATGTATAAGTAACTGATATGCTATCCATCAACATTGAACTAACACCTAAATGCTAAGGAGCCAATATAATATGCTTATGTTAATTTTTTTTGATGTTTTGAATTTTATTTTTATTTTTTTGGTATATTTTGAAGTGGAAAGATCATCTTATAATCTCATCTAAAGGATCATCATATGTATCTCCCCAATTAAAATATGGTGCAAAGAATTGGTGGTACTACCAAAGAGTATGTATAAGTACAATATCTATCATTTTAATATCTATGATACTCTATGTATGTATAGTATGACTCTGAGGTTGTGAGGTAGTAATAGAAAGAATGGGGGTTCATGGAACCCATTTATATGTGCTCTATGGTTTCTTTGGAATAATAATAGTAGAAACATGTTTAGGTTATCTAGATGTCTGAATATGTTGTGTAATAGAAGATGAAGATTTTATGGAATCCACTATGTGTCTCTGATGTAATGGTCTCTCAAATATTGGCCACCTAGTAAAGGAGATTGCCTATTACTTTCCCTTTTGTGGTGGATTAACCTTATTTGGTTTGATAACTAGCTACTTGGGTATAATTTTTTCTTGTTCAAGAGGATGTTCATATGGGATTCTTGAAATTATAATTACCTTATTAGAATGAATGTATTTAACACACCCATGCAATATAAAAGGTAATGATCTAAGTGTATGGATCCAAGGTCTTCCCAATTACATATAAAATATTCTTTTGGTAGGTATAATTGAAAAAATTAGTAACCATATGTACGGGACTAACCTATAAAGGTAGTTCAATATCACTAAGAATATTCTAAGAGGTTCGATCGAATTCTTTAATTGATATATAAGAAGGATGAAAATATTAATGAGTATAATCTAGATGCATAAGTAATGTCATGGTGTAAACATTTTTGGTTGCACCATTATCAATCATAACACTATGTATAGTATGGTGATCAAGGAATGCTTAAATGAATAAAGAATGAAGATCAAATTCATCATCCTTAACCTCATTATCATTAAAATCAATATAATTTCTTTGAAACACATGAGTTGGATGTCACATGTAGGTACCAATAATCCCATACAATGGGTGACCATAATGTGATGGTGGAGGATGTGCATTGAATTACATGTTCATTTCTAGTTCCTTCTTATATTGATCTTAAAAAAGATTGTTAAATATTTTTTGTTTCTATTGATCACTAGGTTGTGAACTTGATTCCTTGGGAAGATCATCAAATGTAATATTTTGGCCATCAATGAGGTCTTGGATCTCATAATTCAAGGTAAAAATTTTATTAATAGAATTCCCTAGTTCCTAATGATAATCTCAATAAGCATTCACATCATATCCTTTAGGTAGAGGTCTATTCATATCAACCTCTATAAGATAAGGAAGACATATAAGATGACATTATACTAGTCATGGGAGTAATAAAGCAGGATACCCAGATAAGCATGTAAATTGTCTCCTTGGTGTATTAGTTAAGACAATATGATTAGGTTGTTGTGAAACTACATTAACCATGATGGTTGTTTCCTTTTTAGGCTCAAGAGGTTTTACTTATAACTTGGTTTGATTATAAATTTGGCATTTAATGTAGATATAATGGGTGTGTTTGCTACATACTTAAGTATATTTAATAAAATAAGTTTCATTCATGGTCTAAAACAACATGGCATAAGTCATCAAAATATTTGAACTTGTTGAAAACAATGGACTCATGTAAAGGAGCAAGTAAAATTTACTTGAATATGTCTTGCAACTCTTTATCTGCCATAGGATTAGTCATTTTAGCCAACATTGTCTTGTACGCCAAGACATATTCATTGATAGGTTCATTTGTTCCTTGTTTAAATCTAGAAATTTGAGCATAGGAAACCTTTTCAGAAATATTAATGGAAAAAATTGCTAAGAGTTTCAAATGCTTTCATGGATTGGAGAGGTAAATCACACAACCATCTCAAAGCATTGTCCTTGAGGCTTTTTAGGAATAATTTGGTCAAAATTTTATCATTGGAGGCATAACCAAGGAATGTCATTTATATAAATTAAATATATTCCTCAAGATCACCCTTGTCATCATAAAATGTGAGCTTAGGTGCAATAAAATTGGTTGGTAAGGGGTGTAAAGATATCTCAGGTGCAAGAGGGTTATACAACACATCTCTAGAATAAATAGTGTGAGGAGACTTTAAATTTCTTTGTTAAATGTTTTTAACCTTTAAAAAAAGGTATTTATAACTTAAAGGAGTGTTTGAACTGTAGATCCATTAAAATTTAGATTAATAAACTTAGTAGTCACCAAAGGGGATGTAAACATAGCTTGAATAGGAAAAAAAACCAATATTTAAGTTGAAGTTGTTGGTAATTCCATGGTAGATGTAATAATAGTATTTTATGAAACAAATATTGAAATACATATCTTGTGTCCCCATTAGGATTATTATGTTTTAATGTGTTTAGGGGTAGGCTTGGTATATGGGGATGACCCATGGTTCTAATAACATGATTAATAGATGGACTTGCTTGGTTATCTATGTTTTTTGATTTTTTAGTTTCTAATATGGTTTTTATGATTTCATCAATATCTTCAAGGTTTTGATGAATACACTCACAAAATAATGCAATTTATTACACTTTATCATGTTCATTGATTTCACTAGACTCATGGTTTTCATTATAAAAGTCTTCTTCTATGATAACCTCATTAGTATGTTTTTCATTATCAACATTGGTATCATCATGATCCATAAGATTAGGTCCCTCATTAGTTTGAGACATATTAGGTGGTGGGAGGGGAAGCTCAATGTGTTAAATAGGCACACCTCCCAATCTAGGGCTATGCCTAAGTTGTATACAAACTAATAGAAGTAGGAAATAAAAAAGTACAATAATATGAAACCTTAGCAATTGAAAACCCTAGGAATTAGAAATGTTTACGTTCATATGAATCAAATTCACCAAATTTTTTACCCTAAATTTGGATGTAGATCCTACTTAAGTAGATAAGGTTAAGAATTAGAAAATGATAATGCACAAGGGCGATAATTAGATCTATAACATGCTAATTAAATGTTAAGCTCAGATATAACTTATGCTAGATTTATTAAATTGAGATAGGCTAAAAATAAAACATAAAACTATTATAGATATGTAAATGACATAAAAAAATGTACTTATTTGGTTCTGATGCTAACATAGTTCTATATATATAACAAGTAGGAAGTATATTGGAAGAGGATTCTACAAAAGTCACCAAATTCTAGTTTGAGTGCCTTTGGGACTGTGAACACTAGCATTAGCCTTGGATTTTAGTGTCACTAATATTATTTGAATCGAATGTATGTATCTTATATATAATACCTACTATAAAAGGATGAAGCCACTTGGATGATTATAGGTTTTTTCTTCACCTTCATTCTGGTGCATTTAGATCTAGGTCATGGACTGTCACTCTTTATGAAATTGTAAAACTCTAGTTCTTCATCTTTATAGTGACCTTGGAAAAAATGGGCTAGAGGGATCATGGTGTTGAGCTAACTGTAAATACCCTTATGTTAATGGGTGTTGCTTAGATAGCCACTACTCTGAAGAGGGCTTCATATTGATGTAATTATCTCAAGTTACATGTTGACTTATGTGTGAATCATGCAATATGTGGAAAACAAGTACAAAAATGACCTAGATTATAACTTAGAAAATAAGGATCTTAGGCTTCTCCTTTAGTACTTTAGACCTATGTATGTGTTGTTCTTATGACTAATATGAAAATATGCGAAAATAGGAAAGCTTTACTTTATTGAATGCTTGACTAATTTTTTTTGATAAGTTGCCTTAGTTTGTACTAGGTGACAAATTAATGAGGAGTGATTATGAATATATACCACTCTTATCAAGAAATATCTCACATTAAAGCACTTATAATGACCATTGGGATACATTTAATTTTCAAATTATATGAATTTAGGGAACTCAACACCTGCATCATGGTAGGCCACTAATGTTGATACAAGGGTTTGGGACTGACACTTATGTCCTAATAGTTAGAAAATAGGTATAGGATCAAAAATTATAGGGGCATAAGATAAACATATTTTAATCATTCTAGTAAAGATATAATGTTTGGGTCATCAACATAAGACTACTCAGATCAAGAGATAGGTCAATGGGCACACGATAGAGTAGATGTGAGACTTTTGAAAGTGGGAAAGGTCCA
>JARHVA010002090.1:1642500-1655000 GCA_037957365.1 Torreya grandis | reverse complement strand
TTACTCTATGCAAACCCTTTCTATCCCCATAAGAGGTATTTAAGATCTGAAACTCGTTCTTAAAGTAAATAGTTCTTTCCAATCAAGAATATTATATCACATTGAGGTAACTTAGAGTAAAATCACAATAATTTATTATTCACTATATAAATTTCATAAATATTTCACCATCTCTTAAGATATATTAGAACTTATCTCAAATGCTTAATTCCATAATTTAAGGATAAGATGTGAAATATATATCTATTTGAAATAATCTCAAATAATGAAATTTTTAATACCATTAACTAATACATCCTCTATTCAATAGATATTAAAAAATATATTTATTTTGAATCACTAAGGAAATTCATTTATTCCTTCTTCTTACAGTTAACTCCCTTAAACTTAACAATAACATTTCCCCACTCGAATCTCCTTAGTCTTAAAGTAATTCCAAAATGATATTCAAAAGAGTTTATTTGTGTTTTTCTTGTTCATAGACTGCAAGGAATCATTTAATTGACAACTTAACAATATTAGTAGTAATTTAATCAATGGTTCAATTTAATCACGAGATGACCAATTAAACATTATCTCATCTATTAATTTCATTTTAGTGTTTTAACTTATTAAGAATAAAATAGTTCATCTCACTTATGGAAAAAATCAATCTAAATGAAATAAGTTCAAGTTTACATTCTGAACAACTTTAACAATTTTAAACTCCATGTTATTGTTATTCACACAATGAAAATTATATTTTTATGGCAATTCCAACATCTAATTAAAGAGAAGTGAATTTCATATAGTATTCAAACCCCCATTTAGATCCATTTTACAAAACAACTGTGTAATTGTTTATAGTTACCTTTATCCCCTACGGAGATAAACTCATTCTACAAATAGAGAACATAACACAGTCACAATAAAATTATAATTCAAGAGATGAAACACTTCTACAGGTTTATACCTATAATATAATTTATAATCATGTACAAAATTAGAATCTAATTGAATTTAGTTTAATAATCAAATTAAATCAAAGTAAACCTTTCAAAATTATTTCCTCAATCAGTCAAACAAATATACGTAGTCATAATTAGGAAGGACTCAAAGAGATTATTCTAAAAAATAGTGTTTAATTAACAATAAAATAAACTTGTTATTTTCCTATCATTTATATTATATAAAACCATATGATAATCAAATAAACCAATTCTATATTTATTAATATGCTTTAAAAGACAATCAATGTAAAATATTATTCTAAAATGATCATATTGTTCTCTATGTAATTGAAATATTATAATATTGAGCTTTTGCTTCTAATCAACCATGTTCCCTATAGTTTACAAGACTAAGTAATGCTATATATATAGTATTCATGTTTCCATTTAATACTTTCCAAATATTATAAGTCTTTAATCAATTATGAGTCATGTCATAATCATCATTATCAATTGAAGAATTTAATTGTAATAACATACTCAGTTGTACAAACTTATTAACTCCTTAAAATAGACACCACTAAATCACAATAGTAGTGACCTTTTATGAAATAAGAAAAGACAATAAATCAAGACAATAAAATATCATTTAACAATCAAATAGTAATATACAATTTGAACCATATATAATTGTATATATATTAACCTTTTATGTTCACACAAACTCAAATGCAACCTAAATTCTAAATGGAGGACATATAATTAGACGTTGTCAAGGTCTCACATAAATTCATACTTCAAAATCAAGTACTGAGATAATTATTACTTAATATTTGAAATAAATAAAGCTTTAATAAATATCAACTTAATTACAACATGGTTCTTTTAAATAACAAACATAACATACAAAAATGTCAAATACATTCATGTCTCGAAACATCCTTGATATGACCAATAAATTCCATAGCTCAACTATAGTAATCCTCTATAGTCCAAGAATAAAAATTAATGGTAAACCTAAGACCAACCATATGGTGGAAATCTTGATGGTCCTACCTACCCTAACCATCAATATGGAGTCATAAGGTGCTCTACATGAACACAATATCATCCAAGTGAATGAGAAACAAACGTATCTATATTTGAAATCAACTTATAACAATCTACCACATACCTTCATCTAATAACACAAAAGACTATGCCCAATAACTATAAAGCATTTACAAAACATGCAAACTTGAGATAATAACATTATTGCTTAAAAAAAGTAAAACCCATTTGCCAATAGTCATTCATAAAATGGAGACAAAACATCCATAGTAAACCCTAATCAAACCAAAGTAAAAATACAACATTTAGCAAAAAGGAGAAAAAATCCAAAATAAATCACACCCAAAATTTGTCAAAAATACATGTTTCCAAAAAGGAGCTAAACTCCAAAGTTAATCCCACCCAAAAGTTGTCAAAATGCACATTTCCAAAAAGGAGCCAAACTCCAAAGTTATCCATAACATAAAACCAACATATAAAAATCTAAGAAATGAAACATAATCTAAATGACCATTTCCACAGAGGTCATACACAAACCCATATTTATTTATGCTAATTAAACCATGTTAGAGATTCAAATTCAATAAAAACATTAACTTTGTTCATTTATCATACACACTTATTATGTCCAAAAGGAGTCTAAACATCTTATGAGAGCATTGAGAAGTTTCAGAAAGAACAAACATTCTTTTTGTAACATAATATACTTGAAAAAATGAATAAATATTTGTTTTGTCAAATATTTTTTCTTTTCTTTTCCACTTCCCTTCATGCCTCTTCAAACTATCTTCCAATAGTCTACCATGGCCATTTAAACCCTTCTTTCTTTCCTCTATCTTCCCATGATAAATGTCCGAGAGTAATGTTTGGCCTAGTATATATAACTACTATTTGAACCTCATCATAACTTCATGACCAAGGCCTTGGGTCACCTTCACTTTTGTATCTAGGTACATACCTCATTTATGATCTATAATCCACCATATACTGCCTCCACCCATACCACATAATGGTTTCCCTTCTATAAAAAATAAACCCTAGGTTTTCTCCATTATTCTCTTAACATCCATTTCCATTTATTTGTTACTAGGTCAAATTATTGTAATGTTTTAACAAAAAAAATTCTCATGTAATAACCAAAACCCTAATCTCATGACTAGGCATTATCTAAAATAATGTCAACTCTAATGATGTTTGTCATAATGTTGTTTTTCATATTAAATAAAATAAGGAATTAAAATAAACATTAAAAATTAGACATGAGTCCACCTAGGTCCTTAACCCCCAAATACTTGTAACCTTAGCATCCAAGACTTGTAATCACAATAGGTTGTTAAAGGCATAACATAGGATGATGTTACAATAAGACTCAAACAAGGTACAAAAATAGTGTAATAAATAGAAAACATGTTACAAACTATGTAGCATCTGTCCAAAACTTAAAAAATATATAAAATAGGATTGAATGTGAAATAGGCACAGTTTACCTTTTTTTACCTTGTTTATCATTTGCTAGCATGATGCTATTGTTCTTGTTTGATAACACCTATTGAGCTCAAACATAGCTCCATCCCCTAGATTTTACCTGTAATCATAACATGACATCAAAAATACTAGTTTGATAAAATATAAACCAATTAAATATAGAATTTAATATATATTAATTAATTTTAAAAAGTATCATCTAAATATAGCTTATGAAGCAAATGTTTATA
This sequence comes from Torreya grandis, assembly GCA_037957365.1. Classification (NCBI taxonomy): domain Eukaryota; kingdom Viridiplantae; phylum Streptophyta; class Pinopsida; order Cupressales; family Taxaceae; genus Torreya; species Torreya grandis. The sequence continues at coordinate 1,651,306 of JARHVA010002090.1, read as the reverse complement.
CAGATTAAATAATAACTATAGACCCCTAAATTTCACCATTTAGTGCCAAAATTAACTTTGGAAAACTAATCCACCATAGCAAATTTGAATTCATATTAACATCATTTCCCTCCATTATTCAAATAATTGATTAATTCATAATTATTTAATTAAATCATGCACACTTTTTTCTTCCAAAACTAATTAAAAATTTAGATTTTCCACCTCATCTAGACATCCACCATGTTTGTCTCAACCAAATGTTGACTCATCTAACTACCTTCCTCAACTTCTTCAAACACCTTATGAGTCATCTTAGAAAATTTCAACCAACTTTTGACTCATCCCTTGACTTTTAAACTATCTTGACCTATTCATGTTGAGTCACTGGGTAGATGTAGGGTAATGGGGGATAAGAGTGGGGCTTAAAGCCACACTTTTTTTTGAAAATAACAATAGTTGAACTTGGAGATAATTTTAGAGACACTTGGAAAAATAATTTGACAATAATGTAAGCCTATGAATTGTGTAATATTGAATATAGTTTATAAATATATAAGTTTTTTCAATACCCAAATGATAAAAGTGAGTGAAATTGATGCATTTATGATAATGGCTTGGTACATTTTTTTGAAAATATAAGAAGACTATTTTACAGACACACTTTTTTTGAGTAAATGAATGAATTTTTGTATGAAATTTCATATATGGATAGAGGAAACATAAAAGATCGTTGAGAATTTTTTTTTATCAATTATATATATATATATATATATATATATATATATATATATATATATATATATATATATATATATATATATATATATATATATATATATATATATATACAAGTCAAGACAACTAGAAAATTATAACTGCAAGTCTATGAACATAATTTTTTGACCTTAACTTCATGAAAATCACTTTTTTTAAAGCATAGCCAATAATGTGTAGATTGTTGAGATATAAGCTTTATAAAATTTTGATTAACAGTAAAAAATTATAATGGTATTTTTAATGATATGTATATATTCCATAATGAAGTATATTTTATATAAATTAAGTAATTATTAAAAATAATAATTCAACATTAAAAATATATATATTAAAAAACTATGTTTTCCCCTCTACAAACCCACATATATAATATATGTATGTATGTATATAATAAATAAAATATGTCTAATTAGATGCATCAATAAATACATAAAAGATATAAATTTCCTAAAATTAATGTCAGTTGGTCCATGACAGGGTTTAGGCTAGGTTTGGACCCCCCCCCCCCTCGAAAGCCTAAAACCAAACTAGTTTTTGAGGGAAAGTAAAAAATAAAAAATAAATACTTATTGAAAGGGCATACACCCTTTGGAAAAGACATGCCCTTTGTGAAAGGACATATACCCTATGTAGTAGAAATGGCCTATGCCCTTTTATTTCCAAAGTGTTTTGTGGTGGATTTCACTTGCTTGATTATTAGACTTTAAATTTATATTTAGTATAATAAATGTAATAAGTTTATATTTAATTTATACTAAATTTTATATTATAATAATTTAAATTTATTTTATTAAAATATAAAAAATTAGGGTCATTCTACATCTTTTGAAAATGATTCCAAACTTGTAGAAATTACCATTTAAAAGTTAGTTTTTTCAAATCCATTCTAGTCAATAGCTAGTTTTTAGAATTTTAGGATTGGAAACTAACTAAATATTGACTTATTAGGCTCTAAGCTTAGGTATGAATGTTATTGATCAAGATATAGATAGAGATCTGTTAGGGTGTGGAGCTAAAAGCTTCACTAATGCAAACATGGAGGAGGAGGTTGCTGAGTGTCACAGTCACCGGCGTCGGTCAGGCCAACTGACGTCGATCAGGTGTAGATAGGAAGATGCTGACATCGGTCAGGGATCGGCCAATGTCGATAATCTCCAAACAGATAGGGACTGACGTTGGTCACCTGTGCAGTTCCAAAACTGCTAGTTCACGAACAGTTTGTTAACGAACCAGTTGTTTGCATGTTAAAAGGCTAATTTTAGTCTTGAGCTGCAGATCTAAGTATTGTAATTGGATGTCTAATTATTGTTTGCATGGGATCTATATAATAGAATCATGGGCTGTATTGTAAAGTGGGCTAGTTGAGTAAGAGCAAGGTTAGCTCCTTCAGAGTGAAGAGAGCAAGGTGTGTTCCTCCTAGTTCCATAGGGGTGTCGAGTGTGTATGATCAGGTAGAGCTACAGGTTGTGCAAGTTTTGGTAGGAGATCCACATGGGTGCTGGTTTAGAGAATCAGAAGGGTTCTTCATGTGTGTATGATCTTGGTCGGCAGGTGTGCAAGGCCACATTTGGAGATCTACATGGTAAGTAAGATCATTGATTTACAGGTGTTTGTGTGTGCAAGGTCTAAGGTGGATCTATAGGATAGCAAGGTCAAAGGTGATAGGCAACACAACAAGGTGAAAGATCAGGGAGATCTACTTGGAGTACATGGAGTACTTAGAGTACGGTGTGTACTTAGTTTTGGAGTGCATGGAGCACTTGTATACTGGCAGTAGTGATACTGACTAGTGGTACTACCAGTAGTGATACTAACTGGTTGGAGGTGAACACCAACTCTGTGTTTGAGTTGTGTGTTGGGACTGTAAGAGAGAGAGAATGAGCTCTTAAAGAGATTTACTGTTTATGCCCTAGAGGTGTGGGAGCCCTAGAGATGTGTAAGGAAGAAGACTGTGGCATCTTCTTTGTTGTATTTCCTTCTAGAAGAGTATTAATACAATTGGGTATTGTTTCTCATATTCTGTGTTATTTTTGAATTCTAGTTACTTTTTACTTCTGGTTTAATTCTGCATGTAAGTTGCTTGTACATGGTAATCAATTGTGCTTCCTATATCCTAACAGTGGAGTCAGAGCATATTTGTTGTTCTAGATTTTTGACAAAGTGGTATCAGAGCTAAGGTTGCAGGGAGCAAGTTTGTGTTTGATTACAGGTCACTCTCAGGGGTTTTTGATTGAGTGGGAGTATAGCAATGATAGAAGAAAGTACACTATGAATGGAGGAATTGAAAAGCATGAATGGTCAATTATGGTGTTATGAAAAGAAAGAGCATGTAAAGAAAAATTGTTGGTTGGTAAAAGATCAGCATGAAGGAACTAAAGAAGCAGATGTTGCAAGTGTTGTTGCACAGGTTACTCTGGGATGTTCCTTGGATAAAGTAGAATCTTGGTTTATAGATTCTGTTGCCTCTTTCCATGCAGCCCCAAATAGAGGGGTTGGTGTGCCTTGTCAAAGTTTTGGCAAAGGGGAAGTGTGGCTGAAATTGTAGATGGCCAACACATGGGTGTTGAAGAAGGTCATGCAGGTCCCAGTCTTGAAGATGTGGCTAATTTTTTTAGGGAAGTTGGGTGATGAGAGATGCATAGTAACTCTCACAGTGGATTCTTGGAATGTTACCAAGGATGCACTTGAATTAGCATGTGGTAAGAAAGTAGGTACTCTTTATCTACCTACTTGTATTACTGATTCCACTTCTATTGCACAAGTGTGGCTTTGTAGGCTTGGTCACATAAGTGAGAAGGGAATGGATGTTCTTAAGTCAAATGGTAAGAGTTCAGCTTCAGAGAGCATAGACTAAGATTTCTATAAGCAGTGGGATGCTACAAGAAAGGATTGGATTTATTTTAGGAAAAGAAAGACTGATGTATTTGATAAACTTAAGAACTAGAAAGCCTTGGTGTTCTTGGAGGAGATGACAGACAGAGATCAGTGGATGGGATTGGATATCTCTAAGTAGGATAGTTTGGACAGGGTTTTGATTCAAAGTAAGCTCGCGGGTAAAAAGTCATCACTCCCAGGCAAACATAGGTACCAACATCAATCAGAATGAACCGGCATCGAACAGATAGGTACCGATGTTAGTCATGTGCAGACCAAAGGAGTTAGTGGTGTCAAGTAGGTGGAGATCGACATCAATAAGATAACTAGCATCAGTGACCTGAACAGTCACATAGAATCGACGTCAGTTGGATGCAGATTGTGTGGTGATCGAGGTCGATCACTGGAACAAATTTTGGGTAGATAGCAAGCTGTCAAGGAGTTTCAAATGCCCATGTGGAGGACTGAAAGGGTAAGTAAGCCTCAAATTCATTATTCCTCTTCTTTATACTAGTTGCTCACTATAGAGTAGGAAGGATCCAAGAAACAGTGGGAGCATGGCATGATTTCTTTGGAGAACCAAATGGGAGATTTGGTAGAGTTGCCAGCTAGGATAAAAGCACTGAGAGACAAATGGATTCCTTGGTTAAAGAATAGAGAGAATGGATACGTGAGATGGAAGGCCAGGTCATATGGTCTTGAGGAAGCTATAGGATAGTGGTACAAGTTTTGATAGGTGGATGACAAAGCAGGGCTTTAGTCAATGTCAGTGTAACCATTGTGTTTGTCTTACTAGGTTGGATGATGGTCGCAACATTATCCTATTACTATATGTGGATGGTATGCTAGCTGAAGGTTCAGACATACAGGTTTTTGTTGAGCTAAAGGTAAGGTTAGTTTAGTGGTTTGCCATGTAGGATTTTGGAGTAGAAAAATTCTTTGGCATGAGTAATCCTAGAGATAGGGAAGATCACAAGTTGATGTTGTCACAGGATGATTGTGTGAAGGTAGTACAGGATGCAAAACTAGGCAATGCACCTATGGATGGACAGTTCACAGAATAGGGTCCCCAATCACATCATGAGGTTGAGTACATGTGTACTCCCTGAGTTTGCCCAAGCAGTGGGTGATGTCAAAAAGTTTGTAGTCAATCTAGGAAGGAAGCATTGGAAAGTGGTTCAGTGGGTTCTCAGGTATCTAAGAGGGACCAACAACAAGGATTCATGCTATGCAGGGTCAAGTACTTTGGATTTGATAGGTTACTTGGATGACAGGTGTTGCACCATAGGATGTGTGGTGGTTGGTCTTCAAGATTGAGCTTGAAGAGGGATACAAGCTAGGAAACAAATTAGATGGTATACAGGTATAGGTACAGTGCAGTTGTTTATCTCCAAGTGGGAGATTGTTAGGGTGTGGAGCTAAAAGCTTCACTAATGCAAACATGGAGGAGGAGGTTGCTGAGTGTCACAGTCACCAACATCAGTCAGGTCAACTGACATCGATCAGGTGTAGACAAGAAGCTATTAACATTGGTCAGGGATCGGCCGACGTTAGTCATCTCTAGGTAGATAGGGACCGACATCGTTCACCTGTGTGGTTCCAAAACTGCTAGTTCACAAACAGTTTGTTAACAAACCAGTTGTTTGCATGTTGAAAGGCTAATTTTAATCTTGAGCTATAGATCTAATTATTTTAATTGGATGTCTAATTATTGTTTGCATGGGATCTATATAATAGACTCATGGGCTATATTGTAAAGAGGGCTAGTTGAGTAAGAGCAAGGTTAGCTCCTTCAGAGTGAAGAGAGCAAGGTGTGTTCCTCTTAGTTCCACAGGGGTGCCAAGTGTGTATGATCGGGTAGAGCTATAGGTTGTGCAAGTTCTGGTAGGAGATCCACAGGGGTGCTAGTTTGTAGAATCAGAAGGGTTCTTCATGTGTGTATGATCTTGGTCGACAGGTGTGCAAGGCCACGTTTGGAGATCTACATGGTAAGTAAGATCATTGATTTGTAGTTGTTTGTGTGTGCAAGGTCTAAGGTGGATATGCAGGATAACAAGGTCAAAGGTGATAGGCAACACAACAAAGTGCAAGATCAGGGAGATCTACTTGGAGTACGTGGAGTACTTGGAGTACAGTGTGTACTCGATTTTGGAGTGCATGGAGCACTTGTGTACTGGCAGTAGTGATACTGACTGGTGGTATTGGCAGTAGTGATACTGACTGGTTGGAGGTGAATACCAACTCTGTGTTTGAGTTGTGTGTTGGGACCGTTAGAGAGAGAGAGTGAGCTCTTGAAGAGATTTACTGTTTATGCCCTAGAGGTGTGGGAGCCCTAGAGGTGTGTAAGGAAGAATACTGTGGCATCTTCTTTGTTGTATTTCCTTCTGGAAGAGTATTAATACAATTGGGTATTGTCTCTCATATTTTGTGTTATTTTTGAATTCTAGTTACTTGTTACTTCTAGTTTAATTCCGCATGTTAAGTTGCTTATACACGGTAATCAATTGTGCTTCTTAGATCCTAACAGTGGAGTCAGAGCATGTTTGTTGTTCTAGATTCTTGACAAGATCCATATGCATGTAAATATGGGATCAAGTATGGATTGGTTAAGATATAGATAGGGCCTATGCTAACATGGATGCAACATATAAATAATATTATGGGATGGAGCATGCACAAATGCATTGACCTATCTTGATTGATATAACCAACCCTTTGCAAAAAACCTATACTGTTATTCCCATATTGTATTCTTGGTCTAATTCTAGGTGGTGTTATTCCCAAACTGGGGCCTTAGCATACTCTGAGTATGACCCTATCCCCAATATAGTAAATCAAGGGATAATGTAGGAATGGGGTCACCACTATAGATATCTGAGGGGTACCATTCTAAAGGACCTATTCCAATCTCAATCCTTTTATAACTGATAAGGTAAGGTAAGCTTGCCCTACCTACTTCATCTATGTCAAGGAATAAGGTAACGAAAGCTTAAATTCCTAATATCTTTCTTTGTTTGTCTTCTAAATTAAGGTATAGATATTAAAGGAAATTTACTTCCTAATATATAGATTTGTTCTTGCCCTACCTACTTATCTATGACCTACTGATAAGGCAAAAGAAGGTTGATTCTTGATATACCTACCTACTTTCCCTTTATAGAATATATTTTTAGCTATCAAGGGAAGCTTGCTTACTAATATATAGTTTTCATATATTATTTCCATACCTATTTAGTTAGGCCATATATACTTAGCTTATGTTATTGGCAAGGGAATTTTTCTTCTTGATAGATAGAATGAGAAATTAAGTTTTGAATCATCTTATGTATGTAATAGATCTATACCATTGAATATACCCTACATGATTGAATACCTGAACCATATCTTGATCTTGAGTATGCCTTATCTAAATAATTGAGCCATATATTGATCTCAACTATGCCCTACCTTCTTTTTTTTACTTGAGTGCACCCTACTTACTTGAGTATGCCTTGCATGATTGAAAACCTAAGCCATATATTGATGTTGAATACTAAATTTAATATTGATTATACCTATCTTACCCAAGACATATATTAAATAATTGATACCTAATTAGATACCTGATCCATATCTTGAAATGATAGGGGTAACTATCATGCTTGAAATTAGTAGAGGGGGCATTATTAGATCAAGGGATAAAGGAAAGGGGGAATTATCAAGGGATGCTTGAAAATTAGGAGAGGGGGCATTATCACCTATATAGATAAAGGAGATGGGTCATTGATTGAGCTAGATATTGAAAAGAGAGGGGGCATTCTCATATGTATAGATAAAGGAGTGACTAGGGATGACTAGGCGAAAGGATTAAAGGAAAATTCAAGCCAAATTCCTAAATAATTTTTGTAATTTTTTTATCAATGGGTCTATAAATATGCACAAATTATTATCATATAGTATGTATCTTGTAGCATAGATATAGTCATCATAAAGTCACTCATACTAAACATGAATGTAGATAATCACCCTAGTACACTCCATTCATAATATAACAAATTGAAACACCATTCAAGATTCATCTTAAAAATATAACATTAACCCCAAAATAAATGTTATATTGATGGTTCAATCCATGCATTCTTCAATTCTAATCATACACATGCATGACCTAACTACTTTATTCAAAACTCACATATAACAAAATCATCTTCTAGCATTCCAAATTTACATAGGACACTCACACTACCAAATCCACTACCACTACTATTTAGGGTAAATGGGAGTGATTTCAAACAATATTTTCTTAGGCTCACATCAAAATCATTTATATAATTATCTCCTTCTCCCAAAACCATATAGAGAGATGGGGGTCAAGCACACAAATCACCATTCATCATCATAATCATCCCCTCATCATTTGTCATCATCTCTAATCCCTCTCTCATTGACCTTCATCATCTATAATCATCCATCACCATTCTTAACAACATTATCATTGGTCCTCATCAGCCCTCATCATCCCTAATCACTTCCTCATCATTCCTCATTATTCCTCATCATCTCTAATCACTCTCTCATTATTCGTCATCATCCCTCATCATACCTAATCACTCCCTTGTTGATCGTTGTCATCCCTAATCATCCATAATCACTCCCTTAATAGACCTCATCATCCCTAATCACACCCTCATTGACCTGCATCATCCTTAATCACTCCCTCATTAACCCTCATTTCCCCTAATCATATTTAATCACTCCCTCATCAAACCTTATCATCCCTTATCATTCCTATTAATTACCTCATTGGCCATAATTGTAACTCATTTTACTTAATCAGTACCTCATTATCCCTCATCATCCCTCATCATCCCTCATTGTCCCTCATCATTCCTAATCAATCCTTCATTAACCATCATCATCCCTTGTCATTCCCTCATTGTCCCTTTTCATCCCTAATCATCCATAATCGTTCTATCATAGACCCTCATTATCTTTAATCACTCCTTAATAGACCCTAATCATCCTTAATCTCTCTTGCATCAGCCGTCATCATTCCTAGTTACACCCTCATCAGTCCTCATTGTCCTTCATCATCACTAATCATTCCCTTATCAGACCTCATCATCCCAACTCTATGCCAAAATATATATTATGATCATGATCCCTAATATCATTATCACTATCATTGGCCAAA